>BPLR01018006.1:5000-76358 GCA_021605095.1 Caerostris extrusa | reverse complement strand
TGTCATAACAATACAACAAGATTTTTTTTTTTAGTGCTGAAATAACCTGTTCCTTACAGATAATGAAAAGATTCAGAATACCCATAGCACATAAACCCTTATTGAGTGGAAATCGTGTTGAACGAACCAATTGATGCAACCGAGGCTTTTTTTATTGAACTCTTCCAAGACAGGTGAATAAGAATGTGCTCTGAATTCCATCGATACCATCTCAATAGCAAGCAACATAATAAAATAGTCAGGGAATATCTCTGAATTAAATATTTTATGTGAATAATATCCAGAGAATATAAGATCCACATATCTTAATTTCATGAAGTGATGGAAGTAACACTAGTATTTTAAGAAACTGAGTAAAGATTATATAACCCTGAATATACATGAAGATACAACAAAATATAAATTACGTCCTCTAATAAACTCAGAATAAAAAATTCTCAGAAAATGTAATAATATTTTGATGACATACAATCATCATCCTCATTCCTTCTTCAAGTCTAATTAGTCATACCAATCTTCAAGCCGTAAAACTTGTGTAATTTTGCTGAAAACATGTATCGTAGAAGAAATATTAATCCATATATAATGAATAACATTCAAATAGATACTAAACAAAACTGTTAAACCAGCAAAACAGAAAAAAGTAACAAAAGAAAATTAAATAAAAAGTAAATTATTTATATACTCAAAAGTTTAGATTCTTTTGTACACAAAATTAATATTAATAACTCATTTTTGTAAAGTCAAAATAATAATTTTCCATCCAAAAAAAAAAATTAAATAGAAGTTCAAAATAAAGGAAATATTTCCCTTTGTAAGTACTGGCAACATTTAAGTATTGTTTCCCGCTAGCATGAAACAGTAGGACCTACACCAGAAGAATGCAACCATTTTTAAAACAGCCAGGACATTATCTCCCACAGCTTAGACTTTATTTCTAAAAAAAAAACAGTTGTGTTGGCACTGAATAGAGTTTTTTTATAATTGATCAGAGGAATTTTAACGACTGAAACTCTTGCACAAAGTTCATTAACGATGGTTTGCAAGAGGTATGTTCTGGGGTGAAACTCTTGTACATATTCCCTTCAGGGTAAAATAATCTTTCAGACTTGTTCTCGCTGTGAAATTTGTTGTGTTTCAGCAGTTCTAAAAGAATATATTTCTTTCTATCGTAAGAATTAGCTTTTTAAAATAGATGAAATTATATTTATATGAGGTTGATTATTTGATCATAAGATTATAAAACGATGTGCAATTTTATGTCATAAAGATTGTAAGCAATTGTTGGAAAATGCATTAGTTTTTTTCAAGCAAAGTGCTCAGTTTAAATCTGACCGGCGAAGCTGAGCGAAAAACTTCGTTCTATATATATATAAATTCACTTATGATAGCCACTCAATATGCTTAGGAAAACTTCTAATGTAATTATCCAGATGTTGTGTATAAATAATCCAGATATTTTTACCATTGACCTAATAACATTCAGATATATATGGTAGGTATTTTTTTTCAGTCGCTACTAGGTTTTTTATAAAAAACTACTAAAGGGGCATATGACCTACGGTATTCGAAATCTATTTTTAAGCCAGTATACACTACCAAAGGTCCGTAAAAAGCTGGTAAAAATCGCACACACTGTAAGATTAAATAACTTTAATTGTAATCAATATTTAAAATAATCTTAAATGAACTAAATTTACAATCACAAGAAGAGAAAAGAAATATCTCAAAAATAAAGTACAACCAAAAATTAAAAAAAAATAGCTTATGGAAACTATTCTATTGGTGTTAACTTTACCAGAAAATCCGGTCTTAAAAATTATTTAAATTCCAAAACTTAATTACAAATTTTTTTTTTTTTTTCTCCATATTAATTTATTTTTCTCTCTAATCTTGGTTACTTGACTTTCGGCTTATTGTCTTTTCATAGATTTATCAGATATTTTTGCTTGTCTTTAGCGTCTGCTATTCCATCTTTGATTATATTTTATTAACTTATATATTTTTCTGCATCATTGGTGGCAGCGGCAAGAATTGATGGATAGTTAATCTAGAGCTCGTGTATCTAGACACCAAATAAAAAAGTTTTCAATGAAAGTACCTAAAAAAACATAAGAAAAAAAAAAACTGTCCAAGCAAAACTAGTCATAAACTTTAAATGCCTGAGGGATTCTGTTTTTTTGGAGGCAACTCTCTTGGGATCTCATTTTCTGGTTTTTCTTGGGGATAAATTGTGGTAAATAAGGAGAATTCTACAATTTTGACTTGCACAAGAAAATAAAATAAAAGGGAAAATACTTTGACGTATCCAATGTAAAAAATATATGCGCAGTCCGTCAGTCTATTCCGCCGAGATTATGTGGTCGTATTCGTATTAATAATATCCGGGCTATGTATCAAGCAGTCGCTTAGTCTAGAAATGTCATGGATTACATTTCAAATATAAAAAATATGTCAAACGCTTATTTTGAATTGTATAAAAATATTAATCCGAGTTCATCATTATGTTAAATGTATTTCTTAAAAAAAATATATATTTTTTTTCTTTATCCTTCTGAGTTTTTTTTTTTTTTATTAAAAGATATATTTATACAATCATTGAAATGCAAAATGATATTAAAAATACGTGGCATTATTATTATATTCTCTTAAGTATAAGCATTATTTGATATTTCGAATTGGTTTGAAATGAAAAAAAAAATTAATTAAAAAGCTTATGAAGAATATTTTTTTTATGAATGATAAAAATAGATGTATAAAAAGATGTTATAGAAAAATATCTCGCCACAGTCAATATATATCATTTCCACATAGTACAGAAAATAATAAAAATATAAAAGAATTTTAGAAATAAAAAAAAAAAAAAAATTAAAATTCCTAGTATTTATTAAATGCTATTATTAGAATTTCCAAACAGTTTTGAAATTTTTAAAAATGCTCATATATTTTCTCTTAATTAAAGAAATGTTTTAAGAGAAGAAAGTTCTTAGAAATTTTAAAATAAGCTTATAATGTTTTTTAAAAATAAAAATCAATTAAATATATATTCTATTCTAGTATTTTCTGGGTTGTAAAAGTTTCTAAAAGCGCTTAATGATCACAAATAATGGCACGGGTTAAAAGATTAAATCTTGATGGAAGGCAATAATACATCATTCGCTTATTGCTCAAAAAAGGATAGCATCTTGGATCATTGAACCTATACAATAAAATTTTGATCTCATTAATATAAAGTGCTTAATTGTCATTTTTTAAATATTATTAATTTTATATATTCAATACGGTTTAATAAAACTTATATAATATATATATATATATATATCATATAAATATTTAATAAAATAAAAACTTTTATTTAATGAAAATACACTAATTAATAAAAGGTCTTAAATTCTTAAAATTTTATCCGATAAAGATATATTTCTGATATATACATCATATACAATTTATTACATTTTCAATTTAAATAATATGTTAGATGTTGAATATAATAACAATTATTGAACTGTAATATAGTTAAAAAATCATATTTTGAAACAGCAGTTTTAAAAATTTCATAATAGACACTTTTACAAAAAAAAAAAAATAAATAAACATCTTGAAAATGACTAATATTTTTATTGGAGACCCATAATCAGAAAGGAATTTTTAAGAATTTAAGTTCGTAGGATGTTTTAAAAACTAGACATTGCGCAGTAATTTACCAATATAGTAACATCCCGTGGCGGAAACCTGCAACCCTCGTGGTTGTAATTCATTCTCGAATATTTCAATGTAAGAATAGATAATGTAAGTAATTATTTAAGATTATCTCATTATAAATAAATACTTCGTTATATTCCTCAATTACTGCAATATTTTGTGGTGTTCATATATGACGGATTTCATGTCCCTATATGGGAAACATCTGGGATATTTACCATTAATAAAAATATAAAATCAGTTAAGCAGTTCAGATGAATGGGATTCATATAGAACCTGACATTAGCTTGTTGCTAAATTATCAATGAATAGAGTATTCTGACGGGATATACAAATTGCCTCATGACGTTTTCAATAAATTATTGGCTATACAAATGAGCTATTTCATCTGAGTTTTTGTTTTTTTTTAATTTCTCAAAAAAAAAATCATTACATTCAAAAAATTAATACAATTTATTTTTCTGAATAGTGTATAAATAGCCATTTAAACATTTTTTTTATAGTCACATATTATAAGTCGTATATAGGATAATAAAATAAATTTTTTAAAAAATGTCAATATAAAAGTCAAGATAAAAGAAATGCATCGTAACGTCTCAGATGATTTTTGGAAAATTATGCGCAAAATAAATTTTTGAATATCATTTTACTTCAACCAGAAAATTTCATCATTTTGTTTTAGACTAATTACGCTATATACTCTTTTAGAATTGTAATAAAATCAGTTAAAAAAAGTAGATTGTTAATATTTTTAAAGACTTATAATAGTATAAAGAAATTTTTAAACATTAATTCATATCAAACAAATGACAACAAATTAATAAACAGACATCATTAAAAAAGGGAAATATTGAAATTTATTTGAAAGTAATAAAATTAATTAAACTATTTAATTTTAAAAAAATAAATCATATTTCATTATTTTTAACCATATTTAATTAAATATTAAGTTATTCGATTAAATAAATTTTACTAGATTAATAACTCATTAATTATAATTCAAAAGCAAATACGGCTCACTGGATATCGAGTCCAGACTGTTAAACTTCATAAGCCTAAAAAGAATTATTTTATTGAATTATCTTTGCTAAGGGTATAGCTCAAGTCCACGCTTTGTTTCTATCAAAATTTTGCTAACCCGCTCAAACCTTGTTTCAGAACTTATTAATATTCATTAATACCCAAATGAGTTTTGGCGTAACACCGAATAATTCCATAATACGGCTGAATTCAAGGTAATAGACGCAGAAAACCAAACCTTTCTACTCCGCTATCAACAACAAGGGTTCAACGTTGCGAGGCTACTCATCATCTCATAACAGATTCAAACAGCCATTGTTTGACAGATTTTGGATGATGAAATTCCAGACTTTGGGAGGTTAGATTTATATTTAAATAACACAGCGATGTCAAGAGAAGACGTAATTTGAAACTGGTAATACGTATAGATTCCGCATTTCTGATGATCTGGGTTTATATGTTTAGAGAAAGAGGCCAAATGGGATTTGAATTTCTGGGGCATGATTTCACAACAGCGGATTAAATATAATTACTTTTCTAAATCACAATAATTAATATTTCATCATATATTTGGAGATTGTTAACAATTTTAACTCCGCCAATACCTGAAATTAAATTCCGAACAAACCGGGAATTGCATAATAAGGAAGAATAGTTTTGTATTTTGAAGTATTAAAGATTTTATATTGAAATTTATATTTATTACTCCACTTATTATGAGTTCTAAAAGATGTTATTTATCAATAATAGTTGACCTATGATAGGAATCCCTTTAAATATAGGTCAATAAATTTAGAGAAGAATAAGATAAGGCAATACATCATGTAACAGTCTCAATTCACTTTTAAAATTATAAGAAGAATATTTGACATTTTGAATATCACTTTTCTTCAATCCAGACAATGTCATTATTTATTATAGACAAAATTGGCAATTATCACTATAAACGTTTTAGATTTGTAATAAAATCAGAGAAAAAATAAAAGTAATGATTATTAGTATTTTCATCCAAACGTTCATGGCACAAAGAAATTTAAAAACATTCCTTCTGTAAAACAAATTACAAAAATAATAGACAGACATTCCTAATAAAGGAAATTTCCTCAAATTAAATTGAAAGTATTAAACTGAAACTAATACTTTTAATACATTTTTTCCATCATTTAATTAAATATAAGGTTATTCGATGAAAAAATTCTACTAGATGAATAAATCATTAATTATAATTCAAAAGCAAATACTGATTACTGGATCTCGAGTCCAAAAATTAAGCCTAAAAAAGAATTCACTGAATTAACTTTCCTATCAAACTTTTTTCATAATAGTTGACCTGCGATGGCTTGATGGTTATTGTTTTAGTTTACCAAGCAATAAAATTCAATTCTAAACTTCATAAGCGAAAGGAGTCCTTAATTTCTAAAGATTTATTCCTGTCAAACAAATGACAACAAATTAATAAACAGACTTTATTAATAAAGGAAATATTTTATTACTTTCAATTTAATTTTAATAATTAAATTATTTAATATTTAAACAAAAAACATATTTTATTTTAATACTTTTTAACCATGTTTAATTAAATATTAAGTTATTCCATGAAATAAAATTTATTACATTAATAACTCCTCAATTATAATTCAAAAGCAAATACAGTTCACTGCAGCTCAAGTCCACGCTGTTAAGCCAGAAAGAATTCACTGAAATAACTTTCCTAAGTGGTATACTTTGTTTCTATCAAAATTTTACTAACCCGCTCAAACCTTGTTTCCGAACTTATTAATATTCATTAATGCCCAAGTGAGTTTTGGACTAATACGGAATAATTCCATAATACGGCTGAATTCAAGGTAATAGACGCCGAAAATCAAACCTTTCTACGTCCGCTATCAACAACAAGGGTTCAACGTTACTGAGGCTACTCATCATCTCATAACAGATTCCAACAGCCATTGTTTGACAGATTTTGGATGATGAAATTCCAGACTTTGGGAGGTTAGATTTATATTTAAATAACACGGCGATGTCAAGAGAAGACGTAATTTGAAACTGGTAATACGTATAGATTCCGCATTTCTGATGATCTGGGTTTATATGTTGAGAGAAAGAGGCCAAAAGCGATTTGAATTTCTGGGACATGATTTCACAAATAGCGATTAAATATAATTATTTTCTAAATCACAATAATTAATATTTTATCATATATTTGGAAATTGTTAGCAATTTTAACTCCACCAATACCTGACATTAAATTCCGTAGAAATTGGGAATTGCATAATAAGGAAGAATAGCTGTGTATTTTGAAGCATTAAAGATTTTATATTGAAATTTATATTTATTACTCCATTTATTATGAGTTCTAAAGATGTTGTTTATTAATAATAATTGACCTGTGATAGGCTGATGGTCAGTGCTTTAGTTTACCCAGCAAAAATTTAAGATCTAAGCTAAATGAAATAAATTTTTTAATAAATTTCGTCTATACAGCTGATTGGACTTATAAAGCTGCAGGACAGCCTAGTCATTCTATCAGATTTGACATGTTACTGAAAATTCGAAGTTCTTCTAGTTAATCACAGTTCTTCGGCATTTTTTATAATGAAGTGACTTGAACAAAAATGCTCAAAGATTATCATTCCCCTTTTGTCGAATTACGCAAAACCATCAGGTCCACGTTGCGCGCCTGATGATGAGTGTTCGGAAGTTTCATCAAACGTATTCCACGTGTTAACCTGATGTGTACCAGGTTTTCTTGTGACTGTAAAACAGAGTACATGAATATTGTGCTACAGTAGTTCTGTTGTTGATGAGTGTTCGATCCTCACTTTCTATGGGCCTGTACACTAACACTGAAAATGTGTTCATTAGTGTGGATCGCTGGCACGTCTGCGTGTGTTCCATCATTTTCTTGCCAATGAGCAGCCTATGTCAACGTGTTAAATATACTAAGGTAGGGCAGAGGGTAAATATATGATTTCGAGCATTTGCATCAATAACGTCTCCAGTCTACCTTCGGAAAATATCATATTTACCGGAATACCTCTATTTATCACTCCACTTATTATGAGTTCTAAAGATGATGTTTATTCATAATAGTTGACCTGCAATGGCTTGATGTTTATTGCTTTAGTTTGCGCAGCACTAAAAATTCAGATCTAAACTTCATAAGCGAAATGAATCTTTAATTTCTACACATTTCTTCATGTCTTAATATTTAAACAAAAAAAATGTTAATACTTTTTAACCATGTTTAATTAAATATTAAGTTATTTCATGAAATAAAAATTTACTACATTAATAAGTCCTCAATTATAATTCAAAGCAAATACAGCTCACTGGAGCTCAATGTCCAGGCTGTTAAGCCAAAAGAATCACTGAATTAAATTTCCTAAGAGTGTTTCTATCAAAATTTTACTAACTCGCTCAAACCTTGTTTCAGAACTTATTAATATTCATTAACACCCAAGTGAGTTTTGGACTAATACCGAATAATTCCATAATACGGCTGAATTCAAGGCAATAGACGCAGAAAATCAAACCTTTCTACGTCCGTTATCAACATCGATGGTTCAACGTTGCGTGGCTACTCATCATCTCATAACAATTCAAACAGCCATTGTTTGACAGATTTTGGATGATGAAATTCCAGACTTTGGGAGTTAGATTTATATTTAAATAACACAGCGATGTCAAGAGAAGACGTAATTTGAAACTACTAATACGTATAGATTCCGCATTTCTGATGATCTGGGTTTATATGTTTAGGGGAAAGAGGCCAAATGTGATTTGAATTTCTGGTATCTGATTTCAAAACAGCGGATTAAATATTACTTATTTTCGAAATCATAATAATTAATATTTCATCATATATTTGGAAATTTGGAACAATTTTAACTCCACAATACCTGACATTAAATTCCGAACAAATCGGAATTGTATAATAAGGAAGAATAGCTGTGTATTTTGAAGCATTAAAGATCTTATATTGAACATTATATTTATTACTTCGCTTTTTATAAGTTCTAAAGATAATGTTTATTAATAATAGTTGAATAGTGCGAAGGCCTGATGGTTAGTCCGTTAGTTTACACAGTAATAAAAAAATTCAGTTTTAACTTCATAAGCGAAATGAATCTTTATTCCCTTGTCTATATTGCTGATATGACTTGTAAATAACAGGTCAATCATAATAAATAATTAATAAATCATTCGTCATTAAGTCTTTAGAATTGACCACGTAGGCAGAGATAGTTCCAAGTTATCCAGATAATCACAGTTCTTGGCACTTTCTTGTTATGAATTAGTTGAACAAGAATGCTTAAAATTGTTATTCATGTGGTGAAAAATTATGCAGAATCAGTATCCCAGCATGCTGCACCTGGTAAAATGAGTGTCCAACAAAATAAGAATTCAAAACGATCACAAAATCGATATGTAAGATTTTCAGATATAATGGAACAAACTTTTTGTTATAACAGTAGTTCCGTTGTTGGCTAGATTTAGATATCATTTTCAATTGGCTTCAAACAAGAACTGGATATTTTATTCAACAGTAATCATCTAATGCGTAGTGGTTTTTTAGTATTGGCAATGATTGGTCTATGTCAGTGTTAAATTTTTATACCTTTAAGCTGCCAGCTGATAGGACTCCTTATCAAAAATTTTGAATTTTAAACATATATTTTACATTTTATATGAAAAAATAAATCCGTCTAAATTCTCAGTGTGTTAAATAGCTTTGGTAAATGAAGCTTTAGTTAAAATATTCTATTAACAAAGTAGAACCGTATCACGTAACATGAAATTGCTCAATATTCAAGAACATCCATTACAACAAACAGTGCTATTTTTAATAAATAAGTATCATTTCTATGGATTAAATTTAAAGATAGTGCAATACAATAAAAATAGTCTTGTAATGAGTGATCTTGTTTATATAACAGGTAGATAATGCACTAAACTTTGAAAACCTGTTCAAGACTTAGATTTCGTCCATAATTAGTTCCAAAAATCAGATTATTGAGAACTTTTACGAAGAAAAAATCAATGATTTTGCACAGTTAACGATAAAATAATATTTTAACAAATTTTTTAATTATTCATTTAAGTGGTTAAGGATTTCAATAGAATGAAAAATTCTTAAGCCAGTTGTAACAAACTACAAGTGTTTCATATATAAATATAAAAATACGAAATCTTTTCACAAAAATATCCGATATGTAAACAAATATTATGGAACAAACTTTGGTTATAATAAACAGCATTTCAGTTTGTCATACATTTATTTAAACCAACTACAAGATCAATATTGCACTCAATAATAAAATTCCCTTTATTTTTTTAGATTTATGCAGCCATAGTACATTATTTCCAATCATATTCTTTTTAAATGTTTATAAACTTTATTTTACAACTTAATGCCCAAAATAAACGTTAATGAAGTTTGGTGAAAATGATTTAAAACAAAAGAAATCATTAACTATAAATCAATATTACAAATACATGAACTACAGTTAAAACACAGTCTTTTTACTTTATTGAATAATTCATTAATATAATAATTTAAAAACTGATCTTTCAACAAAAAAAGACTGTAATGATTAGATCTTAAAACATATAACAGGTGCATACAGCTTCTAAATTTCACAGATAATTCAAAACTTATAAATTAATAACAAAGTCATCATTAATAATAACTTTCAATATAAATTAAACATTCAACCATGAAATATTCTTGCAAATTTGTCCCAGAAAAGAGAGTTTAAGAATGTTTAAAAATTAGCTGTTTTAAATTAAATATACCACCAATAAATTGTGCTATGATATTTATTGAGAATAAATAAATTGAATGAATCTTTAAACTCGAAAAGCCAAGTTCAAATCCAAAATGCAAGATTGAGACTAAAACCTAAGAAAGTTGTTCTCTAGTGGTATTTAAATATTAACTTAGAACTTTAGTTCAGATGTAATATAATTTTGGAATATAACTTAAATTATCTACAAGAGGTTTATAACAATATTTCAACTTTTAATAAATTTGATGGTTGTTTAAACAGAAGACACTTTCAATATCTAACTTAAACTTCAATTATTAAATGTATCTAACGTTTAATTTTTGATTAATAATGAAAAATTCTATTTTAAAATAAACGCAACAAATATAGGAAGAATGTTTATAATATGTATACCATTCAAAAATTAAAATTCATATTTGATTAATATCATATTGATTCATTCAAAAAATCAATTTTCAAATAAATATTTTTAATGAATTTTTTTCAAAATTTGTCAATATAATTTTAGTTTGTAATTATTTTCGTATCATAAAATTTCTGTTCAGTATTTATGGCAGTCAAATGAACATTAGTGTAAAAAAATTAAATGAGAAATTAATGCAAGCAATGCTAATTTTAATTCAAGAATCAATTCGAAAATATATTTAATTAGTAAAATGATTTAGGTTCTACAATAAAATTATGTTGCTATACGGTTTTTTTTTGCACTGGGCCATTCACATTTTGGATAATTATTTCAGGACCTAGTGTTTAACGTCCATTTCGAACCACTAACAAACATCCATGCGACTCCATAATTTGAACAAAAAGCCTGCGATAACCAAAGGCCACTAACAAATTGGCCATCAAGGCCAGGTTAGAGTTGGAGCAACTGTAATTTTGTAATTAAGAAAATCACTGAACAAATCACAATCCAGCAAATTAAACCTTATTACCTATATTAAAATATATAAAAACTCCTAGAAATTTACGCATGCAAATTCAACTACTATCCATCAAAAAATTTCATCTACGCTATAGCCTCTGATATTTTTGTAACAGTAATTACAATTTTTAGCGTAACTGTCTGTTAATTTTTAAAATATATTTTTTTTCAAAAATATTTTCACGCGTTGAAAATTAGAAAAAAAAAATGGCACAATCTAAAATCAGCATGATGAAGCCATCGTATTTTTTCCCCCAATCCATTCCTTTTCTCTGATTCACTTTGTCTTTATTGCACAAAATGCAAAATCAAAACAACTCTTGGTAGATAAAGATTTTTTGTTAATTTAAGTTCAATCAATATTTTTTTTTCTTTTGATAAAAGAAATATTTAATAATGCAAAAACAGAACGGAAGGAAGAAAAAAAAAAAAAAGGCAGATTATGTTATTTCCAGGTTTGTATCGATTCTTACACGAAATTGGAATTTACTTTTCGACGACCACCCGACACTTCAGCATTGCAATGTCCCAGGGATGAGGATAACATAAGTATTCTTTTTTCTTAAGTAGAAATTTTCTTCATTCATTACAGAGCTAAGTCTCAGTAATAGTCACTTCTTCAGATGGGAGTAAAGGAGTGCTTTTAACCGAAAGCAATTTACTCCAGTCTAGCTACTGTCATTAGCTCTGATATCTAAATTTTTTGTTTATCATCTAGAGATGAGCACTTTTTACAGTTTTTAAATGAAAAGGGAAAATTGTCTTCTTGATTGGAGCAAAACGCGGATATCTGCTTCAGTATAATAATCTGTAGAATGGTGATTTATGTGTAGGGAAAAATAGATAAAAAATTATGGATTAAATAATGCTGCAGCATTTTTTTCTCACTAGAAGATTTTGTCGCTTCATTTCCAGCAGACAGGGTATAAATTTGATAAGTATATAATAACAACCCACCACTCAAATTTCGCACCAGACAAGCAGTATTGTAGGTAGTTATATTACATAGAATTAATGTTTTGTACTGATGAGAACAACCTGTCATTCAAATGTGATAGCATATATTCGGTATTATGGGACTCAGGAAATAAGCGAATGTCTGTTCGACCTTCACAAGTTGAAATAAACACAGACTGAATATGAACGTTCAATAATATCATGATTTGATCCGTCGTAATTAGTGATACACCACGAGCTGATAAATGTCTACTCAATGAGAAGTGAGGGAAATGACTCCCCCAAACTTCTCTTCAAGGATTCTTAACTTAAAGAAGGATTTTTGGAGAGGAAGAAAGAGTTCTGCGACGAGTCTACCAGAAGTGTTTTTTTCTTTCTTTAGGCCGGAGATTACGAATGTTTTTGCAAAGTGAACCCCTTGTGATTTTGTTTATCACACCCTATGTTAATTAAGGTCTGCCACAAGCCAGATTTGATTAGACGTATAATCAAGAACGCAGAAAAATGAACTGTACTAGTGATTTAATCGTGCAATTGTGACCAAATTTTATTTTTAATTTTACATTTTTTTTATTTTCATAATAGATGGTGCTAGATGTAACAGGAAATTTCAACTGTATTTGTAAAAGACTTTTCAGCAATATAAATGAAAAAAATTTTACATGTAGTAATAAAAATGACTTTTTTATTCTTGTTTGTTGAAAAAATTGTATTGTAAATTACTTGTTTAACTTGTTTTATTCTAACAAATTATACAATTTTAGAATACATTATTACTTTACGTTGAATAAGAAATATCAAAAAAGACGGCCTGAAACATCAATGAAATTTTTAAAATCCATGGGCATGTAAAATTTAAATGTAACATCATTGCAGTTTTGTTCGGCTTATTCAATATAAACTTAAAAGCAAGATTGAACCGTGATTTGCAAAGAGACTGCAATTTACCACATTATTTATTGCATGTTTTATTTACACAAAAGCAATCATGTTAAATTGAACATATAGGTGGGAGGAACATTAAATTTTCCCAAAAATACTTATTTTTTAAATCTTAAGAAGTTTATAGTTCTTCACTTTACTAAGAAATTTTATTGCTCCATTTCAGATATGTATTTTTAGCACTTTATCTTTTCTGCAAAAATATGTGAAGAATAAAATTTTAAATTTCTAGCGATGGAAGCAATATGTTTTGGAATTGCTGCTCTTTCAGAAGAATGTCTTATAAATGCATGCTAGAAACGAAATGGTGCAATATCATTGAATAAAATTCTGGTCAAAACGGTTTTATAAAGTAAATAACTTTAAAATGCTTTTCAGACTGGAACCTAAATTCATATTTCGATTGAAATGTCACTATATTGCACCATTACATTCCATCTTATAATGAATGGTTTACTGTAATGATGTTTTGTTCAAGCTATTCAAATTTATTCAAAAGAAATTTAAATACGATTACATATCAGAAAGTTAAAATATCTCTTCAATTTTGTTTGCCAAGTTTTTAAGCTCAAATTTACTGAAATTATTATAATAATCAATAAATCATCTTTTTTTTTAATTTTATATATGCTAGTATATGATCGTTGATAAAAAAGCAAAGGGCAATTTTTTTACTTTCATAAAATTATATTATCGATAGATAAGCAAATAATTTTTTTAGTAACAGGTTTTTTTTTGTATTAAATAAACTTTTCATTTTAATAAATTTTTTATTGGATGGAAATGCATGCTTATTTTATTCAGGCTTTATATGATTTCAGTTTTATATATATATATATATATATATATATATATTTATTTTTTTTAATTTTACTTTTAGAATAAAATTTTGAAACAATTTCCAAATAATCTTTTAGTAACAAGATTTTTTTTATTAAACAAACTTACACTTTATTAAATAAATATTTTCATTATCATTAACTTTTTATTGGATGGCAACGTTAAGTTTATTCTGTTTAGATTTTGATGATTTCAATTGATATTTTTTAAACTTATATGTTATAGAATAAAACTTTCAAAACAAATATTTTAATTTTCCTAATTAGTTATCATTCCATAATAAGTATGTTTAATTAAATAGTCGAGAACGGCTCTAATTTTTAAATATATTTATTCATAATATTAATTCGAAGTCAAAGTACGTAACTCTCTATATAACTCTTGTACCTGCTCTTTTATGCATGAACACCTGTAGTTTTTAAATTGTGTAAAGTTATAATAGTTCTGAATATATCTGGAAGATATAACAAAAATAAATGATCCTGTATTGAAACTCAGAATAAAAATATAGAAATTTACTAATATTTTGATACGAAATACAATCAACCAGTCCATGAAGCTCCTAGTATGTTCAATAAAATTTCAAGTCATATAAAACTTTAAAATTTTAATACAAAAACATGCAAAAATGATAATGGAAATATTAAACCACATATAATATTACATTTTTTACTATGCTAACAAAATTCCCAATTCATAAAAAAAAAAAAAATTTCATTAAAAGTAAATTTTTTATATATCATTAGTTTAATTTTTCCGTGTACCACTATTGTTAACAATTATTTTTTGGCAAATAAAACAATACCATCAAAAAAAAAAAAATTAATTAAAGTTCTTAAAATAAAAGAAATATTTCCCTTTGCACGTATTATAACCTTCAAGTATTGTTTCTGTGTAAATTAAAACAGTATGACCTGCACCAGAAGAATGCAACCATTTTCAAAGAGCCAGAACATTTTCTCCCACAGCTTAGACTTTATTCCTAAAAGAAATCTGTTGTGTTGCCACTGAATAGAGTTTTTTATAATGATCAGAGGAATTTTAATGACTAAAACTCTTGCACAGTTCATTAACGATGGTTTGCCAGAGGTATGTTTTGGGGTGAAACTCTTGTACATATTCCCTCAGGGTAAAAGAATCTTTCAGACTTGTTCTCGCTGTGCAATTAGTTGTGTTTCAACAGTTCTAAAAGAAAATATTTCTTTCTTATATAACTAATCATGAATGATGAATTTTTCTATCGTATGAATTAGCTTTAAAAATAGATGCAATTAGATATATGAGGTTGATTATTTTATCATAAGATTAAAAAAAAAGATGTGCAATTCTATGTCATACTGGTTGTAGATAATTGTTGGAAAACGCATTAGTTTTTCAAGCAAAGTGTTCAGTTTGAATCTGGACCAGCGAAGCTGAATGAAAACTTCACATATATAGAGATATAAATTCATATTTTTAAAAAATAGCTTTTTAAACGGTTAAAATTATAAACCCATTATCGACCAGTGATAAAAAAATTATACCAAAATCAGATTTATCTAAAATTGTACTGAAGGTATGTTATATAACTCCAATTAAAAAGAAATATTGAGTACTATCTTTAGGAAGACTTCAAATGTAATTATCCAAGTGTTGTATATAAATTATCCAGATATTTTTAACCATTGACCTACTAACATACTGACAGATATGACTGGTGTTTTTATCACAGTAGCAACCGAATCTGCAACGTTTTTTTAGAAGAACAACTGTAGCGCAGATGACCTATGGGCCTTGAAATCTTCCATTTAAGCCATTATACATTACCAAAGGTACGAAAATGAAACTGGTAAAAAATAGCACACTGTAAGATTAAATATATCAATATATAATCAATATAATCAATATATTATAATCAATATTTAAAATAATCTTAAAATGAACTAAATTTACACACACAAGAAGAGAAAAATAAAATATCACCCAAAAATAAAGAAAAAAATTAAAAAAAATAGCTTAAGCAAACTATTCTATTGGCGCTAACTTCACCAGAAAATCCATTTTTTTAAAAATTATTTAAATCCCAAAAATTAATTACAAATTTTTGTTTATCCATATTAATTTATTTTCCTTAAAATCCTGTTACTTGAACTTTCGGCTTATTGTCTTTTTCCTAGATTTATCAGACATTTTTGCTTGTCTTTAGCGTCTGCTGCTCTGCATTTGATTATATTTTATTAACTTATATATTTTTTCTGCATCATTGGTGGCAGCAGTAAGAATTGATGGATAGTTAATCTAAGGCTTGTGTAGTATCTAGACACACAAAATAAAAAATAAAAAATCACGAAAGCGACCTAAAAAAAAACATAAGAAAAGTCTGTCGACGCAAAACTAGTCATAAACTTTAAATGCCAGAGGGATTCTGTTTTTTTTTGGAGGCAAACCCTCTTGGAATCTTTTTCTTGAGGATGAATTGTAGTAATAAGGAGAATTCTACAATTTTGACTTGCAGAAAGAAAATAAAATAAAAGAGAAAATACTTTGACGTATCCAGTGTAAAAATAAATACGTAGTCCTTCGGTTTATTCCGCCGAGATTATATCGTCGTATTCGTATTAATAATATCATGGCTATATATATCCAGCAGTCGCTTAGTCTAGAAATATCATGGATTACATTTCAGACATAAAAAGTGTGTTGATCGCTTATTTTGTATTGTACAAAAAAATGAAAGCTGAGTTCATCATTAGTAAAAGTATGTTAAAAGTATTTCTTAAAAAAATTTACAGGGATTAAAAGTGTTTAAATCTTGATGAAAGGCAATAATACGAAGGGATTCGTTTATTCCTCAAAAAAGGATAGCATCTTGGATCACAGAACACTTGTATAGTATTTTTGATCACATTAATATAAATGCTAAATTTTTATTTTTTTAATATATTATTTGCTTTATATAGTCAATGTTAATATAAACATTCAATAAAAAGAAACGCTTTTAATTAATGAAAGCCACTAATTTTGAAAAAGTTATTAAATAATTAAACATTAACATGATAAAGATATATTTCAAATATATAAATCATATCCAATTTGTTACAGATTTAATTTAAATAATGTACTGAATGTTGAATATAATAAAATGTTAATATGGTAAACTTTTATACCACATATCAGTGGGGTTTCGTGTCCCACAAAAAATCTGAACAACACGTTGACAAGTGAGACAATATGATAAAAGGAGAACAAATTGCTTTCAGGGTGAGTATTTTTTACATTACATTACATAACATTTATAATCTGGTTTTCGATGCCAGACAATGTAGCAATTTGATAGAATGTATTCTGTTTTGAAATTAGGAACTGCAACATGCCCCATCAACCAATACCAACATGCGTCCTATGTCCTAGTTACACTGTGACAAATTGCTACGAGTCAAATAAATTAAAGTATTAGTACTAATTAATTAGTAATTAGAGAGTGAAAGCCCTTTGGGTAACAATTAGTATAAAATAAATATATATTTTAAATTACGATATTGAGCTGAATATTAATGTGTATTGTTCCTTTTCTAATTGATGTCCTATGTCCACAGAAATTTGAAAACTAGTTTTAAAAATGCGATATGTTTATTGTATATATTTTAACATGTCGATTGAGTTCTGATAAAAGATACATGTAATGCTTGATGTTCGTCCCATATATTTCCCACAGACAGCAAAGGATGGGAATGTGTGAATGCTTCCACGTAAAAAATTTGAAAAAGTATTCCAGCATTCGATATTTTTTTTTTCTTCTGTGACGTACATTTGTGAGATTTTGTATCCAACTATGCGGACGTTGGAATGTAAAGAGTGCAATGTAAAAAAAACGCAACCAAATACGGAATGAAGGTTGAGAAGGAAAAAAACCCCTCAAATTCCAAAAATAAGTCTTGGGTGAAATTTTTTTCACGCGCTCTTTCAGAAATTCGATGATTAATGTCGCAGCATCGATTATCGATTACGACAAAAGCGGAAGACTTTATTTCAGAAATTCTTCGGCTTACTTTATATTTTTCTCCTCCTCTTTTCGGTCTGCTTGCCATCTTCCGGATTCCATCAGCACTGTGAGAGATTTCCGGATGCTGAATCTCGCCTGTTAACGGAAGGTGGATGAGTCCTACCAGAAACAGGAACGGTACCATTATCAGTGTTTTCAAATATTTACATAGCTTAAGAGGTGCTTTTAATAGAAAAAAATATATTTTACTGGATTTTCAAAAGAGCTCAAATGGTTAAAACACATGGAAAAAAAAACGATGAAGTAGACAATTAGAAGTGCGTTTGTGAATTTATTTGTTCAGTCGTAAATAATAAAATTGGTAAAATTAAAAGAAAGTCTTTTTTTTCGAAATGCAATGTTTCTAAATATATTTTTAATGTATTATTGTATACCTATTTTTTATGCAAAATATAATATAAATAACGCATTATTTTATAATATTTTATGTAAAGAAACTAAATCAAAGCAGTTTTCTATTTAAATACTTTGCTACAGAAAACCATTAGACACATTTTGAAATATTTTCTCAACTCACCTTATTATAAAATGAAATCTTTACTATTTTACTTTTAAATAAAGGTCAATATTAGAGAATAATAAGATAAGGCAAATACATCATAACGTATCAGTTCACTTTTGAAAATTATAAGCAAAATGCATTTTTGAATATCATTTTAATTCATATGACTTATTTCATCAATTTTATAGACTAATTAGGCAATATAATCATAAACTCTTTTAGATATGTAAAAAAAAATCTGTGAAAACATGAAGTAAATTTTTAATATTTTAGCGGCTTCACGGTATACAGAAATTTCCAAAACATTTCTTCACACCAAAACAATGACTGTAAGTTAATAAACATACTTCATTAATAAAGAAAATTTTCAAATTAAATTGAAAGTAATAAAACACTCTAATATGTTATTTTAATACTTTTTAACCATGTTTAATTAAATATAAGGTTATCCGATGAAATAAATTTTATTAGATTAATAACTCATTAATTAAAATTCAGAAGCAAATACAGCTCACTGGCTGTTCTAGCCTAAAAAAAAGATTTCCCTGAATTAACTTTCCTAAGTGGTATACTTTGTTTCTATCAAAATTCTGCTAACCCGCTCAAACCTTGTTTCAGAACTTATTAATATTCATTAATATCCAAGTGAGTTTTGGCGTAATACCGAATAATTCCATAATACTGCTGAATTAAAAGCAATTGACGCAGAAAACCAAACCTTTCTATGCCCGTTATCAACAACACGGGTTCAGCGTTACGAGGCTACTCACCATCTCATAACAGATTCAAACAGCCATTGTTTGACAGATTTTGGATGATGAAATTCCAGACTTTGGGGGTTCGATTTATATTTAAATAACACAACGATGTCAAGAGAAGATGTAATTTGGAACCGGTAATACGTATAGATTCCGCATTTCTGATGATCTGGGTTTATAATGTTTAGAGAAAGAGGTCAAATGTGATTTGAATTTCTGGTACATGATTTCCAAATAGCGGATTAAATATAATTACTTTCTAAATCACAATAATTAATATTTCATCATATATTTGTAAATTGTTAGCAATTTTAATTCCACCAATACCTGACCTTAAATTCCAAACAAATCGGGAATTGCATAACAAGGAAGAATAGTTGTGTATTTTGAAGCATGTGTATTTTGAAGCATTAAAGATTTAATTTTGAAATTTATATTTATTACTCTACATATTATCAGTTCTAAAGATGTTTATCAATAATAGTTGACCTGCGATGGCTTGATGCTTAGTGCGTTTATTTGCCCAGCAATAAAAATTAACGTCTAAACTTCATAAGCGAAATGAATCATTAATTCCCTTGCCTACTCTCTGCTGATAGGACTAATAAATCTACAGGTTCAGTTATTCATTCTTTTAGAGTGACCATGTAGTTAGAGAAATCTCCAATTAATGACAGTTCCTTGGCATTCTTGTTATGAATTGGATAAACATGATTGCTCAATGATGGCTATTTCCCAGGGGGACGTATTAAGCAGAACCGAGGCCACGTTGCTCACCTGGTGAAGTACGTCCAGAGAATGTTCAGTTCAGCTAAGCGTTTTTTTTATCCTCATGCACATGATAACCTGGATGTGTATCAGGTTTTCTTGGCTTTCTTTCTTTGTTTGAGAGCTTTTCATTCCCTGTTTTAATGACTTTAAAACAGAGTACATGAATATTGTCCTATAATAGTTCGGTTGTTGGTGAATGTTCAAATCTGACATTCCGGGTGTGCACTAAACTGAAAACCTGTTCATTAGGGTAGATCAGTATCACGCCTTCTGCGTCCAATCCTGTTAATGATCAGTCTATGTCAGTGTGGGAACTGTACGAAGGGAGGGTATGAATCAATGATTTTGCACATTTCGTCACATAAAATATTAATATAATAAAATGTGCATTAATAAAATATTTTTAATTTTCTCTAGAATGGTCAAAATTTAAAATGTATGTTAAAAAAATATGAATACCAGTTGAAACAATCAATCACAAATGCTTTCAAACAAAATGATACGAAATGATCACAAAACAGGTATGTAGATTTGTATAATGGAACACTATAAAATAGTATTTTAACCAAATTTTCTACTTTACTTTTAATATTAAAGTTATATATTAGAGGAATATAATATAGTTAGGAATAGAAAACGTAATGTAATTTTATATGAAACCTGGCGTAAATAAATAACAATTCCCTATGTTATTGAAGATTGCTATAAATGTAACTAAACGTGAATAAATTTTTAAAATGGCAATTACAAATCAAAAATAATATTTAATTTCAATAATAAATTATTTTCTATGGAATATTTAAAATATCGCAGTTTGAATTTCAACTTCAAAATGAATAACTATATTTACAAATATTTTTTATTCATTTCAATATTTGAATTTATAAGGACATTAAAAATTAATAACAGAGTCATTAATAATAACTTTCAATGCCTTAAGCTTAAACATTCAACCATGAAATATTCGAGTTGCTGGTAGTTGCAGTGAGAGAGAGTCTAAGAAGGTTTCAGAAATTGGCTCTTTTAGAATTAAATATCCCACCAATAAATTGGGCTATGATATTTATTAAGAAAAGTTATAAATCAAATGAATTTTTAAACTCGAAAAGTCAAGTTCGAAACTCGTACAAGATTGAGGCTAAAACTAAGTTATTGTTCTCTAGTGGTAGAATTATTAACTCAGAACTTTAGTTCAGAGGTATAGGGATATAATTATAAGTTATCTGTAAAAGGTTTAAACTTCATATTTCAAAGGTTTTAAAGTATATTTGATGGTTGCTTAAAAGGAAGACACTTAAAAATATCTAACTTCTAACTAAAAATATCTAACTTAAAAATATGTAAATTTTTGATTAATAAAGATAATACTATTTTAAAAAGAAACGCCAGAGGATACAGGAAGAATCTTTATAAAATGTAATCATTCGTAAAATTAAAATTCCTGCATTATATCGCATTGATTCCTTCAAAAGATAATAAATTTTATATTAAATATTTTTAATGAATTTTCGAAATTTGCCTTGAATTTAGTTTGTAATTATTTTCATAGTATAAAATCTCTGTTCATTATTTGTGACAGTCAAATGAAACTTAGTGTAAAAAATAATTAAACACGAAATTGATGCTAGATGTGGCCTATTTCAATTCAAGAATCAATTCGAAAATATATTTAATATAGAAAGCAATATTAAAAGTTTAATAAGATAAGTTAAATATAGTTTCAAGTTCGAAGTTGGATAAATGTAATTTTGTAATCCCAAAAAATCACTGCGACAAATCTCCATAAATAATTACTACCAATATTAAAGTATATAGAAAACACCAAGAAACTTTGGCTTTTGGTAAAGCAGGTTTCAGGTTCAATCCTGACGGTGGAATGGATATTTGCTAGTGGTTCGGAATTCACGTTAAACTGTAGGCCTCAGTCTAATTAGCCTAAAGTCTTCACGAAATAACCGCTGAGCGATAAACTAAACCAAACCTAGAAATTTTCTCATGCAAATTTAATTATTGTCCATCCAAAAAATTTCAACAACGTTATAGCCTCTGTTATTTTTGTAACAGTTATTACGGTTTTTATGACGCTGCGTGCTAAATTTAATCTATATTTTCAAAGATACTACCACGCGTTACAAATTAGAAAAAAAATTGGCACAGTATAAAATCAGCATGATAAAGCAATCGTAATTTTTTTTTTTTCATTTCTTTCTTCCGATTCACTTTGTCTTTATTGCACAAAATGCAAAATCAAAACAACTCTGGCAGATAAAAGTTTTATAATGTATACATTTTACTAATTCAAAGTTAAATACAATTTTTTTTTCTTTAGACAAAAGAAATATTTAATAATGCAAAAACCGAAAGAAAGAATAAAAAAAAAAAAAGCAGATTATGTTATTTCCAGGTTTGTATCGATTCCTACACGAAATTGAATTTACTCTTCTACGACCACCTGACAGTCCAACATTGCAAATGTCCCAGGGATGAGGGTAACATAAGTATTCTTTTTCTTATCCCAAGAAGTAGAAATTTTCTTCATTCATTACAGAGCTAAGCCTCCAGTAATAGTCACTTCTTTAGATGAGAGTAAACGAGTACTTTAACCGAAAGCAATTTACTCCAGTCTAGCTACTGTCATTAGCTCTGATATCTAAATTTTAGTTTATCATCTAGAGATGGGCACACTTTTACAGTTTTAAATGAAAAGGGAAAAATGCCTTCTCTTGCCCTTGCCTGGAGAAAACGTGGATATCTACTTCAGTCTAATAAACTGTAGAGGGGTAGTTTGTGCATTAGGCAGTAACTAAATTCTGGATTGACTAATTTTATTTAGCAAAATATATATATATATATGCTTTTTTATTTCGAAGAAAAATATTTATCGAGCATCACAATGTACAGCACAGGGAATACTGTTTTCAGTAATACGTAGTTGAAAATTAAAGTATCATTGAAATCAAAAAAATAATTTAAAAATAATAATAACAAACATCGCGAGTCAGACAGGAGAATATTTAGAAAAAAATACTAATTCAATTATACAGAAATAAATTTAATTTTGGAGAGTCCTAATATTTTCAGATGAGATGAGATGTGATGTTTGCATGTTATATATTTTATATTTTAAAAATAATATATTTAAATATACATAATATATTTATAATTAATAATATTATTAAACATATATATATGAAGTAAACAAAGATGTTATAATTTTATCTGTTTATGGCAGTTTGAACTATACTTGTTATTATAAATATACCTAATCTAGTATAGTATGGTATAGGTATTATATATATAATATAGGCATAGTTCAATCTATTTTTGAATTATATTGTCGATACATTCCTTGTTATAATGCGATTTGGAGTATTACATTCAAACATTTTATTTGTTTGCAATAAGGAATTTATTAATTGGTTGAATGCCAGTAAATTGTCAATTATTGTTGTGTTAAGGTAACCTTATCCAATGCTTCTTCAAGTCAACATACAAATTTGATTAAAATGCTATCACATTAATTTATCATTAAAAATAAGGGCATTTATTTAAATGTGGGCAGAGTTCTATACAACACATATATTAAGAGAACTACTTGCCCTACGTCCATTAATGTAGGACAATATCATCAGATATTGACAAATTGCATGATTGTTTTTCATTCAAGAAACATTTAATAATTATTATATGAATATTTAATTATCATTATATAAAAATGAATGCGTGAGAAATAAAAAAATAATTAAAATACGTTTTATGCACAGCAGAATTAAAATTTCTTATTTTTATTTTAAATGAAAACCTAAGTTTCCTTAAAAATTTTCATTGCATTATCACTTAGTATTTCACAAATAAAAAATGGGATTCAGTTTGAAATAAATTCTCAAATGTTTTGAATGTAATTTCCATACTCAATGATATATTATTATTACTACTTGTGGGAAGCAGTATTCCTACTTGTATACTTTGTGGAAGATGGTACGACTTTTGTATTCTAATTTGTCTAGAATCATTTTAAATGCAAAACTCATGAGTCCTTTGGCAACGATGTGACATTATTTTTGCATACTTTACTTACATATAAAGTAATTTTGTCAAATTAGTTCGAACATATAGATCAAGAGAAATACATATTTATAATTATTCTGATTATTCTCCATTAAATTTAAATATATATCTAGATACATACTAAACTATATTTCTTTATATTAGGAATTTTATGCTGGCTCATTATACATGACAGAATTGACTTTAAGTATTAGAAAATTTTATTAGTAAATGCATTCCAATAACATCTTAAAATAAAGTTTTTATTCTATATAAAGTAAATGATTTTTCAACCTATTTTACGTCTATGAATTTTCACTGGGATTTATCATACACCTGCATGCCTTTGACAATTTATGCAATTATATTTAAATTTATGTACCATTTAGCTTATATTTATATAACTGAGTTTCCCAAGAATAAAAAGAAACATACGTCTAGACTGAGAACCAGGTGTTTTAAGAGTTTAAGAAAGAAAAATTAAAAAGAGAATGTTTAACAAAACATTAGATAAGCAAGAGCGGAATTCCCTTTAAAAATATCTAAAAAGGATTTTCTGAAAGACAAAAGATAAATTAAAAAAAAAAATTCTGCATTTTAAACAAATTTTAAGAATTTTGGATTTGTGTAAACTTATTTGAAATTTATATTAATTTATTCCAACGAATTATACAATTTTATAATATATTATTACTTTATACTGAATACGAAATAGCAAAAGTTAACTTGAAAGCATCCATAAAATTTCAAAAACCCATGGAAATGTAAAAATTTAAAAATAATATCATTGCAGTTTTGTTCGGCTTATTCAGCATAATCTTAAAAGCACGTTTGAACTGTGATTTGCAAAGAAAAAAATTTACCACATTATTTATTGCATGTTTTATTGACACACAAAGCAATCATGTCAAATTGAGTTATATCATATATGTGGGAGGAACGTTAAATTTTTCCAACATATCTCAAGAAGTTTATAGTTCTTCACTTTACTAAGAATTTTGTATTGCTCCATTTCAGATATGTATTTTTAGCACTTCATCTTTTCAGCAAAAATATGTGAAGAATCAATTTTAAATTTCTAGTGATGGAAGCAATAGGCTTCGAATTGCTACTCTTTCAGAAGAAGGTCTTATAAATGCATGCTAGGAAATGAAATGGTGCAATATCATTGAATAGAATTCTGGCCAAAACGGTTTTATAAAGTAAACAGCTTTAAAATGCTTTTCAGACTGGGACATAAATTCATATTTCGATTGAGATGTCACTAAATTGCACCATTATATTCAAACTTATAATGAAGGGCTTATAGTAGAGTAATGATTTTTTGTTCAATCTATTCAAATTTATTCAAAAGAATTTTAAATGACTACCAATCAATACCTTTAAGTTCAAATTTACTGAAATTATTGTAATTATCCATAAATCATCTTCTTATTTTTTTTTATTTTACGTATGCTAGTATACGATCTTTGATAAAAAAAAAGGCAATTTTCACTTTCAAAAAATTATATTGCCGATATATAAGCAAATATCTTTTTAGTAACCGGTTTTGTGTATTAAAATTCATTTTATTCATTTTAATAACTCTTTGATTGAATGGAAATGTTTGCTTATTTTATTCATGTTTTTGATGATTTGATTCAGGTTTTTGATGATCAAGTTGCAAATGATATTTTTTTTAAATTTTACATTTAGAATAAAATTTTCAAAACAATTTTCTAATTATCTTTTTAGTAACAAGATTTTGTTCTATTAAATAAACTTACACTTTATTAAATAAACATTTGCATTATATAAATTTTTTATTGGATGGAAACGTTATCTTTATTATGTTCAGGTTTTCGATGATTTTTTGACAAACGTTTCAAAACAAATATTTTAATTTTTCCCAATTAGCTATCATTCCAAAATAAGCAAGTTTAATTAAATAGTCGAGAATGCCTCTAATTTTTAAATATTTTCAGTCATAATAATAATTTGAAGAAAAAAAGTACGTAACTCTATATATAACTGCTCTTTTATGCATGAACACCTGCAGTTTTAAATTGTGTAAAGTTATAAAATAATTCTGAATATGTATCTGGAAGATATAACAAAAATAAATAATCCTGTATTGAAAGTCAGAATAAAAATATAAGAAATGTACTAATATTTTGATACGAAATACAACCACCAGTCTATTAAGCTTCAAGTATATTACAATAAAATTTCAAGTCATATAAAATTTTAAAATTTTAATAATACAAAAACATACTTTATAAGGAAAATATTAAACTACTTGTAATATTACATTTT
Organism: Caerostris extrusa; assembly: GCA_021605095.1. Lineage (NCBI taxonomy): Eukaryota > Metazoa > Arthropoda > Arachnida > Araneae > Araneidae > Caerostris > Caerostris extrusa. Next base: position 49,765 of record BPLR01018006.1, on the reverse strand, counting down.
AATATGATAATAAAATTCACAATTCATAAAATGTAATAAAATAAAAACAAAATTCATAAAAAGTAAATTTTTATATAATATCATTAGTTTATTATCCTCATTTGCATGTACCACTATCGTTAACAATTAGTTTTTTGGAAAATAAAACAATACCATCAAAAAAATTTCTTAAAATAATAGAAATAGTTCCCTTTGCATGTGTTATATATAACCTTTAACTATTGTTTCCCGCCAACTTAAAACAGTATGACCTACACCAGAAGAATGCAACAATTTTCAAAGAGCTAATACATTTTCTCTCACAGCTTAGACTTTATTTCTAAAAGAAATCTGTTGTGTTGCCACTGAATAGAGTTTTTATAATGATCAGAGGAATTTTAATGACTAAAACTTTTGCACAGTTCATTAACGATGATTTGCAAGAGGTATGTTCTGGGGTGAAACTCTTGTACATATTCCCTCAGGGTAAAAGAATCTTTCAGACTTGTTCTCGCTGTGCAATTAGTTGTGTTTCAGCAGTTCTAAAAGGAAATATTTCTTTCTTATATAACTAATCATAAATGAGGATTTTTTTGCCGTATGAATTAGCTTTAAAAATAGATGTAATTAGATTTATATGAGTTTGATTATTTGATCATAAGAATAAAAAAAATGTGCAATTCTATGTCATGAAGGTTGTAGCTAAATTTTGCAAAATACGTTAGTTTTTCAAGAAAAATTTCGCTTTGAATGTGGACCAGGTTTGAACTTCACATTATATATATATATATATATATATATATAAAATTCAAATTTAAAAAATGACTTTAAACTGCTATAGATATTCTGGTATTAATTAGTTGTTCTTCTCAATGACACGCTATTGTCCAGTGTTAAAATAGGAAGTTATAGCAAAATCAGATTTATCAAAAGTTATCTGAAGGTATATTACACAACAGCAATTAAAAAGAAATATTGAGTAATATTTTCAGCAAGACTTTATGTGTAATTATTCTATCTTTGTATTAAAATAATCCAGATGTATAGATATGGTAGGTGTTTGTCACAGTCGCCACCGAATCTACTAGATATTTAAAGAAGCGAATATAGCGCAGATGACTTACGGGAATCGAAATCTTCCCTTTAAGCCCTTATACACTATCAAATGTCCGAAAATAGAGCTAGTAAAAAATCGCACCCGGTGTAAGGAATAAGAAACGTTAAATATTATCAATATTTAAAATAATCTTAAAATGAACTAAATTTACACTCACAAGAAGAGAAAAATAAAATATCCGAAAAAAAAGGTACAACCAAAATTTAAAAAGAATTGCTTATGCAAACTATTTTGTTGGTGTTAACTTTACCAGAAAATCCCTTTTTAAAAATTATTTAAATCCCAAAAATTAATTACAAATTTTTGTTTATCCATATTCATTTATTTTTCCTCTAATCCTGTTTACTTGAACTTTCGATTTATTGTCTTTTCTTGTCTTCAGCGTCTGCTACTCTCACTATCTTTTATTATATTTTATTAACTTATATATTTGTTCTGCATCATTGGTGGCAGCAGTAAGAATTAATGAATAGTTAATCTAGGGCTCGTGCAGTATCTATACACACGAAATAAAAAAAAGTTTTCACGAAAAAAAAAAAAAAAACATAAGGAGAAGGTTGTCGAAGCAGAACTAGTCATAAACTTTAAATGCCTGAGGGATTCTGTCTTTTTGGAAGCATCCCACTTGGGATCTCCTTTTCTGGTTTTTTCTAGAGGATAAATTGTGGTAAATAAGGAGAATTCTACAATTTTGACTTGCAGCAGAAGAAAATAAAATAAAAGAGAAATACTATGACATATCCAATGTAAAAATAAATACTTTGTCCGTCAATCTATTCCGCCGAGATTATGTGGTCGTATTCGTATTAATAATATCCGGGCTATGTATGCAGCAATCGCTTAGTCTTGAAATGTCATGGATTACATTTCAGACATAAAAAATGTTAATCTCTAAAAGAATGTCTAAAAATGCTAAAAAATGTTATTTGTATCATAGAAAAAAATGTAAGCCGAATTCATCATTATGTTAAAAGTATTTCTTAAAAAATATTTATAACGGTTTTTTGAATCCTTTGAGTTTTATAAGGATTTATTTATACAAGCATTGAAATCTATAATGATATTTAAAAATGCGTATGCATTATTATCGTATTCTCTTAAGTATAAGCATTATTTGTTATTTCGAAATGGTAAAAATATAAAAGAAAATTAATAACAATAGCTTAAAAATATTTTTATGAATAATAAAAATAGGTGTATAAAAATATATATCTTGCTGCACTCAATATATAACATATCCACATTGGAATACAGCACAAAATAATAAATATCGTGAAAACAAAAGCACAAAATAATAAATATCAGGTAAAAAGAAAAGCACAAAATAATAAGCATCATGTTTTTATCCTATTTAAAACAACTGACTTTTTTAAACCTTTTTTAAGTGTATGGATATTCACAGGAATTTATCATACTAAATGCCTTGATACTTTATGCTGCTATATTGGAATTTATATATATTTTTAACGTATGTGTTTTACCATTCTTGTTAAACTCAAAGTTAAATAAATATATCTGTCTAGACAGAGAATCAGGTGTTTTAAGTGTTTCAGAAAGAAAAGTTAAAAATAGAATGTTTAACCAAACATCAGATAGCCATGCATGGAATTCACTTTAAACATAAGAATTCACTATAAGACAAAAGAGAAATTTAAAAAAGAAATTCTGCATTTTAGGCAAATTTTAATAATGTCACATTTGTCTAATTTTATTTCAGATTTGTATTATTTTATTCTAACAAATTATACAATTTTATAGTTCATTATTACTTTACGTTGAATAAGAAATAGCAAAAGTTGGCCTTAAAGCATCAATAAAATTTTTTTCAAAACCCATGTAAATGTAAAAATTTAAAAGTAACATCATTGCAGTTTTGTTCAGTTTATTCAATATATATTTAAAAAAACCATGATTGAAGTTTGATTTGCAAAGAAACTGCAATTTACCACATTATTTATTGCATGTTTTATTTACACACAAAGACATCATGTCAAATTGAGTTATATCATATAGATGGGAGGGACGTTAAGTTTTCGCAACAAAAACTTATTTTTAAATCTCGTGAACTTTATAGTTCTTCACTGTACTAAGAATTTTGTATTGCTCCATTTCAGATATGTATTTTTAGCACTTCATCTTTTCAGCAAAAATATGTGAAGAATCAATTTCAAATTTCTAGCGATGGAAGCAATATGTTTTGAAATTGCTGCTCTTTCAGAAGAAGGTCTTATAAATGTATGCTTGGAAACGAAATGGTGCAATATCATTGAATAGATTTCTGGCCAAAACGGTTTTATAAAGTAAACAGCTTTAAAATGATTTTCAGGCTGGAACCTAAATTCATATTTCGAAATGTCACTAAATTGCACCATTACTTTTCATCTTATAATGAATGGTTTACTGTAATGATGATTTTTTCCAAGCTATTCAAATTTATTCAAAGGAAATTTCAATACGACAACTTATCAGAAATTCAAAAATATCTCTTCTATTCTATTTGCTAAATTTGTAAGTTCAAATTTACTGAAATTATTATAATTATCCATAAATCACCTTTTTATTTTACATATAATAATATGATCTTTGGTAGAAAAGAAAAGGTAATTTTTTACTTTTCATAAAATTATATTGTAGATATATAAGCACATATTTTTTTTTAGTAACAAGATTTTTGTATTAAATATATTTTCACTTTATTAAATAAACTTTTGTATTTTTATAAACTTTTTATGAGATGGAAATGTTATGATGATTCTGTTCAAGTTTTTGATGATATCAATCGATATTTCTTTTAATTTTTTACTTTAGAATAAAATTTTCAAAATTTAATATTTTATTTAATTTTTCCCAAATAACTATCATTCTATAGTAAACAAGTTTAATTAAATAGTAAAGAATGCATCTAATTTGTAAATATTTTTATTCGTAACAATAATTCAAAGAGAATTTATGCATGAACTCTTGTTCCTGTTGTTTTATACATTAACACTTGTACTTATGTATGTGCTGTTTTAAAAATAGTAAAGTTATAAAATATTTTTGATGATATCTGTGAGAGATAACAAAAACAAAAAAAAAAAATATATAAAATTCAAATTATAAAAATGATTTTAAATTATGATATTTGTTCTGGTAATAATACGTTGCACTTCCAATAGCAAGTTATTGTCCAGTGATAAAATAGGAAGTTATAGCAAAAATCAGATTTATCTAAAGTTATCTGAAGGTATGTCACACTACACCAATCAAAATGAAATATTGTGCAATATCCTTAGGAAGACATCAAATGCAATTATCCAGATGTTACATATAAATAATACATATATTTTAACTATTGACACTAACATTCTGATAGATATGCCAGGTTTTTTTGTCACAATCGCAACCGAATCTACTAGACTTTTACACTGAAACGCAGATGACCTACGGATTCGAAATCGTCCTTTTAAGCCATTAATCGAAAGTAAAGTAAAGTGAAGTATTACTTCCTTTTAAGCCATTACTATAAAAGGTCCGTAAATAAATCTGGAAAAAAAAACCACACTGTGTGAGATTAAATAACGTTAATTATAATCAATATTTAAAAATATCTTAAAATGAACTAAATATACATGCACAAGAAGAGAAAAATAAAACATCCCCTAAAAAAAAGTAGAACCAAAATTTAAAAAGAACAGCTTACGCAAACTTTTCTGTCGGTGTTAACTTTACTAGAGAATCCATTTTTAAAAATTATTTAGATCTCAAAAATTAATTACAAATTTTTGTTTATCCATAATAATTTATTTTCCCCTTTATAATCCTGGTTACTTGAACTTCGGCTTATTGTCTTTTCTTAGATTTATCAGATATTTTGCTTGTCTTTGGCGTCAGCTGCTCTCTATCTTTGATTATATTTTATTAACTTATATATTTTTTCTGCATCATTGGTGGCAGTAGCAAGAATTGATAGATAGTTAATCTAGGCTCGTGTATCTAGACACACAAAATAAAAACAAGTTTTCACGAAAGCAGCCTAAAAAAAAAAACAAAGAAAAGGCTGTCGAAGCAAAACTAGTCAAACTTTAAATGCCTGAGGGATTCTGTTCTTTTGGAGGAAACCCTCTTGGGATCTCATTTTCTGGTTTTTCTTGAGGATAAATTTCGATAAATAATTAGAATTCTATAATTTTGACTTGCAGTAGAATATAAAATAAAAGAGAAAATACTTTGACGTATGCATGGTAAAAATACATACGCCGTTCGTCGGTCTATTCCGCCGAGATTATGTGGTCGTATTCGTATTAATAATATCCAGGCCAAATACACAGTCCAGTCACATAGAATATACACTCTTGTATATTCTGGCTTTAAGTGGAGTGTGGAATGTGGTGTTAAGTGGTATTTAAGTGGTATTAAGTGGAATTATTTATATACACTCCACTGCAATGTGCTACCACGTGCCTTTTTGTGATTGGTTATTTCCAAAGTAGGTGGTAGTACATTAATATGATTGGACTGTGTATATTGTACACATATAGTGATTCCAAGTAGTATTCCAGGAAACTAATGCATATAGTATAATTCCGTAAGTCAGGCAAATGTTGTAAATTTAGACAGGAAGTGTTTCTGGGGTGGTTACCCTGTTCTGCATTATCATAATTAAAATTAGAATCATGAATTCATGGCTGCAAGAAATGGGTAAATATATTGTGTATACGTCGAAAGTAGATGGTGGTCTCATTAATGTAACTGGACTGTGTATATCCAGCTGTCGCTTAGTCTAGAAATGTCATGGATTACATGTCAGACATACAAAATATCTTAATCACTTATTTTGTATTGTATAAAAATCTATGCCGAATTCATCATGTTAAAAGTATTTCTTAAAAATGTATCATTTTTTTTGTATTCATTTGATTTTTTTTTATTATTATATTTACACAAGTATTGAAATCCATAAATGATATTAAAAAAATGTGTAGGGGTTTTTATTATATTCTCTTGAGCCTAAGCATTATTTGATATTTCGAAATGGTTTAAAATGAAAAGAAAATTAGCTACAAAATCTTATGAAGAATATTTTTTATGAATAATAAAAATAAATGTATAAAGAAACGTCATAGAAAAAAGTCCCGTTAAATTTAATATAACATATTATATAATGTTACATAATTTCCACACAGGAATACAGCACTACAAAAATAAGATAAAAAGAAATTCAGAAATAAAAAAGAATTAAAAATTCCTAGTTTTTATTGAATACTATTATTAGAATTTCCTTCTACAATTTTGTAATTTATTAAAAATTCTCATAGATGTTTTCTTCATTAAATAAATAAATGTTTGCAATGAAAAGTAATAACTAACAAAAGTAGTACAAAATACCTATAATTTTTAAGTATATTTTATTCAGAATAACAAATTCAAGAAAAGTTATGAAATAATTTTGAATATATCTGGAAGAGATAACAAAAAGAAAAAAATTATATAAAAGTTCAAATTTTAAAAAATACTTTAAACTATTATTTTTGTTCTGGTATTAATACGTTGTACCTAGCAATGTCAAGTTTTTGTCCAGTAAAAAAATTATAAGTTACAGCAAAATCAAATTGATCTAAAGTTATCTTAAAGTATGTTACACTACACCAATTAAAAGTAATTATTGAATAATATCTTTAGGAAGATTTTTTTTTAAAATAATCCATATATTTTAAGCATTGGCACTGAGCATAGATATGACAGGTGTTTTGTCCCAGTCGCAACCGAATCTACTAGGTTTTTAAATAAGCAATAGTAGCGCAGATGACCTACGAGAAAGCTTCCATTTAAGCCATTATACACTACCAAAGGTCCGTAAATAAAGCTGGTAGAAATTCGCACAAGATTAAATAACGTTAATTATAATCAATATTTAAAATTTAAAATGAGCTAAATTTACACTCACAAGAAGAGAAAATTAAAATAACCCTCGCTAAAAAATGTACAAACAAAATTTAAAAGAATAGCTTACGCGTACTATTCTATTAGTGTTAACTTTATCAGAAAATACAATTTTAAAAATTATTTAAATCCCAAAAATTAATTACAAATTTTTGTTTATCGATATTAATTTATTTTCCCTTATAATCCTGGTTACTTGAACTTTCGGCTTATTGGCTTTTCTTAGATTTATCAGACGTTTTGTCTTTTCTTTTTTGTCTGCTACTCTATCTATATTATATTTTATTAACTTATATATGTTTTTCTGCATCATTGGTGGCAGCGGCAAGAATTGATGGATAGTTAATCTAGTGGCTCGTGTAGTATCTAAACACACAAATTAAAAATACAAAAAAAGTTTTCATGAAAGCAACCTAAAAAGAACGTAAGATAAAGGTCGTCGAAGCAAAACTAGTCATAAACTTTAAATGCCTGAGGGATTCTGTTTTTTTTAGGGGAACACCTCTTTTGATATCATTTTCTGGTTTTTTCCTGAGGATAAATTATGGTAAATAAGGAGAATTCTACAATTTTGATTTGCAGAAGAAGATAAAATAAAAAGAGAATATACTTTGACGTATCAATGTAAAAATAAATACCGAGTCTGTCAGTCTATTCCGCCGAGATTATGGGGTCGTATTCGTGTTAATAATATCCGGGCTATGTATCCAGCAGTCGCTTAGTCTAGAAATGTCATGGATTATATTTCAGACATAAAAATATGTTAATAGCTTATTTTGTATTGTGCAAAAAAAAAAAAAATGTAAGCCGAGTTCATCATCCTGTTAACAGTATTTTTAAAATATATACATTATTTTTTTTTTTTGTGTCCTTTGAATTCATTTTTAAAAAATATATTTATACAAGCATTGAAATAAGTATTATCATTTGCATTGATTAAGCATTGAAATAAGTATTATCATTTGCATTGATTAAGCATTGAAATAAGTATTATCATTTGCATTGATTAAGCATTGAAATATTTATTATCATTTGCATTGATTAAGCATTGAAATAAGTATTATCATTTGCATTGATTAAGCATTGAAATAAGTATTATCATTTGCATTGATTAAGCATTGAAATAAGTATTATCATTTGCATTGATTAAGCATTGAAATAAGTATTATCATTTGCATTGATTAAGCATTGATATAAGCAAGCTCTTGAGAATAAGCATTATTTGTTTAAAAGATAAAAAAAGAAAAATTAATCAGAAATGCGTATGAATAATATTTTTTTTTATGAATAATAAAAGTAGGAAACATACTATAAAAATTCCCCGTGGCACTGAATATATATAATTTCCACATAGGAATACAACACAAAAAATAATAAAAGATAAAATAATTTCAAAATAAAAAAAAATCATAAATTCCAAGTATTTATTGAATATTATTACTAGATTTTCTTTCTACAATTTTATAATTCATTAAAATCTTCATATATTTTCTCTTAATTAAAGAAATGTTTTAAAAATAGCAAGTTCTTAGAAATTTTAAAATAAGTTTATAATTTCTTAAAAAAAAATAAAATAGAACTAAATCTATGAATAACATTTAAAGTAATATAAAATATTCTAGTATTTTCTGGGTATTAAAAAATTTTTGAAGTAATTTAATGATAGGCAAATATTAACATGGATTAAAATGTGATTAAATCTAAATGGAAGTAAATAATACATCATTCGCTTATTGCTCAAAAGGATAGCATCATGGACCATAGAACCCATACAAATATTTTTGATTTCATTAATATATTATTAGTTTTATATATTCAATACTTCAATATGTATTAAAGAAATATTATAAGAATTCAATAAAATGATACTTTTAACTAATGAAAGCCACTAATTAAGAAAAGGCCTTAAATAATTAAAAATTAATTCGATAAAGTTATATTTCTGATGTATAAATCATACACAATTTGTTACATGTTCAATTTAAATAATATATTGGATGTTGAATATAATAATGATTACTGAACTGTAATCTAGTTAAAAATTATATTTCGAAGCAGTATTTTTTAAAATTTCATAATACATTCTTTTTGCAAAAAAATAAATAAATATTTTGAAAATTATTATTATTTTTATTGAAAACCGATTAATCAGGTAATGACATTTTTAAGAATTAAGTTCGTAGGATGTTTTAAATTCTTGAAATTCCGCAGTAATTGACCAATATAGTTACATCCCGGGGAGGAAACCTGTAGCCTCCGTGGCTGTAATTCATTCTCAATATTTCAATGTAAGAATAGATAATTGAATTAATTATGAAAGATTATCTCATTATAGATAAATTCTTGTTATATTCCTCAGTTACTGCAATATTTTGAGGTGTTCATATATGATGGCTTTCATGTCCCTATATGGGAAACATCTGGGATACTTACCATAAAAAAAAAGGTAGCAAAGTCAGTTAAGCATTTCAGATTTATGTGATTCATACAGAACTTTGTATTAGCTTGTTTTTAAATGATCAATGAATAGGTATTCTGACGGGAAATACAAATTGCCTCATGAGGTTTTTTCAACACATCGTGGGCTATACAAATGTGGCTATTTCATTTGATTTTTTTTTTTTTTTTAATTTACAAAAATTTTTTAATTTACTTAAAAAATAATTTTGAACATTTTTTTCCATTCAAAAAAGTAAAAAAAAATTAATATCTTTTAATTTTTCAATATTAAAGAAGAGTAAATAAAAAAATTACAGTAACGTCTTTGTTCATTTTGGAAAATTAAGCAAAATTTTTTTGAATATCACTTTACTTCATCCAGAAAATGTCATTATTTTGTTACAGACTAATTTAGCAATATCACCAAAAACGTTTTAGATTTGTAATAAAATCAGTGAAAAAAAAAGTAAATTGTTAGTATTTTTAACTACTTATTTTTAACAAAGAAATTTCCAAAACATTCCTTCATGTCAAACAAATAACAATAAATTAATAAATAGACATTATTAATAAAGAAAATTTTCATATTAAATTGAAAGTAATAAAACAAAACTAATCTGTTATTTTAATACTTTTTAAAAAATTTAATTAAATATTATGTTATTAAATGAAAAATAAATTACTAAATTAATAACTCATTACTTAAACTCATTACTAGACTTATTTAGCTATTAATTCAGGACTGGAGCCATAGTCAGCTGTTAAGCCTAAAAAAATTCACTAAATTAACTTTCCTAAGTGGTATACTTTGTTTCTCTCAAAATATTACTAACCCGCTGAAACCTTGTTTCAGACCTTATTAATATTCATTAATACCCAAGTGAGTTTTGACGTAATACCGAATAATTCCATAATACGGTTGAATTCAAGGTAATAGACACAGAAAACCAAACCTTTCTACGCCCTATCAACAACAAAGGGTTCAGCGTTACGAGGCTACTCATCTTCTCATAACAGATTCAAACAGCCATTGTTTGACAGATTTTGGATGATGAAATTCCAGTCTTTGGGAGGTTAGATTTATATTTAAATAACACAGAGATGTCAAGAGAAGACGTAATTTGAAACTGGTAATACGTATAGATTCAGCATTTCTGATGATCTGGGTTTATATGTTTAGAGATGAGGCCAAATGCGATTTGAATTTCTGGAACATGATTTCACAACAGCAGATTAAATATAATTACTTTTCTAAATTACAATAATTAATATTTCATCATGTATTTGGATATTGTGAGCAATTTTAATTCCGTCAATACCTTACACTGAATTTCGAATAAATTGGGATTGCATAATAAGGAATAATAAATGTGTATTTCGAAGCATTAAAGATCTTATATTAAAATTTATATTTATTATACCCCTTATTTTGAGTTCTAAAGATATTTATTAATAATAGTTGAGTAGTGTGTTATTTTACTCAGCTATAAAAATTGATTTCTAAACTTCCCAAGCGGAATAAATCCTTAATTTCCTTGTCTACTCTGCTGATGAGTTTCATAAATCCACATGTTAATTAGTTAATTCTTTTAGATTTTACCACGTAGGCGTTGAATTCTCCAGTTAATCACAATTCTTTGGTGTTCTTGTTATGAATTGGTTGTACAATAATGCTTAATGATGTTTAGATCCAAAGGGCGAATTAAGCAGAACCGTGTCCATGTTGCACACATGGTATTGATTGCGCAGAAGTTCAGTTAAGAGTCCTCTATCACCGTGCACATGTCAACCTAGATGTGTAGCAGAATTTTCTTGTGAATGTAAAAAAGTACATGAATATTGTTCTATAGTAGATGCGTTGTGGGCGAGTGTTAGATCCTCATTTTCCATGGGCGTGTGCACTAACACTGAGAACCTGTTCATTAGGGTGGATCAGGGGCAATTCTGTTGTGTCCAGACCTTTTATGTAATGCCAATGATGTGTCTATGTCAGTGTGCGAAATATGAAAAAAAGATACATTACACTACACTGCTTATAGGACTAATAAATTTACGGGTCAGTTAGTCTTTCTATTAGATTTGACCATGTAGGAGAATAATTCGAAGTTCTCCAGTTAATCACAGCTCTTTGGCATTCATGTTATGAATTGGTTGAAAAAGTATATTGAAAAATTAGCATTCCCCAGGCAGGCTAATTAAGCAGAACCACATCCAAGTATTGCACCTAGTAATGATTGTCCAGCAGTTCAGTTAGGAGCTCATCTATCACCGTACACATTTCAACTTATATGTGTACCAGATTTTCTTGGGGCTGTAAAACAGAGTATATGAATATTGTCTTACTGTCTTAGTTCCTAGTTGGTGAATGTTCGATCCTCACACCCAGCAGCATTGGAAACCTGCTCATTAGGGTCGATCAGTGGCACATCCGAGGCTTCCATGTCTTTTAAATAATGCCAATGATCAGTCTATGTCAGCGTGTGAAATGTACGAATGGAAGTTTGGTTTGGTTTGCCGCTGTACGGTCATCGTGCGTACACGAGGGCTAAACAGAGCGCGACCTACAGTTTAAAGGGATTCCGAACCACTAACAAAAATACATGCCACTGCTAGGATTCGAACCTGAAAATTGTGATTCCAAAAAAATAAAAAAAGTGGCCAATTGGCCCTCATGGCCGCGTACGAAAATGTGTAAATTAATAGTTTATTTGTGGGGGCCTGGTGGCCGAGTTTACTGGCGTTCGGTGCCACAGGAATTTGATTTCCGGCGTTACCATGGATGCTTGTAGTGGTTCAAAATTCACTTTAACCGTAGGTCCTGGCCTAATATGACTGTAGAGCGTTCGGCGTATGGCAGACAACCCTACTCCCCCCCAAAAAAGTTATGTATTTCGAAATCTACCAGCAGGTAGACGGCCTTGGCCCAGCATATGGCTGTTGCACCATTGAAGAAGTTTATTTGTCATTCATATACTTAAATTAACTGCCGGATCTACTGTTAATCAACCAATGAGATAATTATTTATTTTGGAACATACCTTTATGCTTAAAGCGTAGATTCCAAATTATTTTCAATTATATACATATATATATTTTTTTTCAACTTTAAAAATATATTTTAAAAAAAAAAAAAACACATGAAAAATGAATCGTTGATGAAGATTTCGGTGAAAGTATTTTATTAACAAAGATCACGAATCGATAAAATTCAATATACATCAGTTATATCAGCAATATACATCGAAGAGTTACAGCACACAGTATTTTTCTTTATTAAATAAGCATTAATATGAAGTCAATTTAAAGTTATCTAGTATAAAAATAAAATCTTATTTATATAACAGGTACATACAGCTTCTAAATAGACAAATACTTCGAAAAGTATGACTTTAAATTTAGTAATAATTAATCCAAAAACCATGTTGACTTTATAGAATTAAAAGTGTCCAAAGATTATACAAAATAATATTTTAACCAAATTTTTACATTCCTTTAAAATGAAAGTTATATAAAATCTCATGAAGAAATTCCCAGCGATTTTAAGGATCTCACAATATTTACTGGTATTACTTTTTTTCCCGAGAAGATACATCAATGAATATTTTAACCCTTTACATTCAACAATAAAAAATTATATTTTTTTTTTTTTCTTCTCTTTTTTGATCATTTATTATCTCATACTTTATTTCGATTTCAAAGATAATTAATGGCTCCTATTCCTTTATAATAGATCTTATCAGAAAATATAATCTGATGTTTTAAGAATTCATAAAGTTTTCAAGCTTGAAAATTTGGACCTATGTATCAAATTTCAGTTTAATATAAAACAAAAAATTTACTGCAGAATCATATTAGTATTCTTTGTAAATCCTATTACATTTTATCAATTTATTTTACCAGTCGAGTTTGTTGATTTTACAAAAAAAAAAACAAAAAACAAAATTTAAATTTGATAAAATTTATAATCTATTTAAATTTTAATAAAGAATATCATAGTTCTAATAGAAACCAGTAAATTACGTTTCAAAAAAGAAAGATTCATCAGTAGTTTGTTAGGAATCTAAAATGTAATGAAATTTTATATGAAAACTGGCTTAAATAAAGAACAATTTCCTACATTGCAGATTGATATAAACATAACGAAATGTGAATAAATTGTTAAATGGAAATTTCAGATCCAAAATATTATTCATTTCAATAATAAACTATTTTCTATGGAATATTTAAAATATTATAGTTTGGACTTCAACTATAAGATTAGTAACTTTTCAAATATTACTTATGCAGTTTAATATTTGAATTTTAAGGAAATTAAAAATTAATAATTGAGTCATTAATAATAACTTTCAATATCTTAAGCTTAAGCATTCAACCATGAAATATTCAAGTTGCTAGTTAGTCCCGAAGAGAGAGTTTAAGAATGTTTCAAAAATTGTCTCTTTAGAATTAAATATCCGACCAATAAAATGTGCTATGATATTTATTGAGAACAATTATAAATTAAATGAATCTTTAAACTTGAAAGCCAAGTTCGAAATTCGTACAAGATTGAGATTAAAACTAAGGAAGTTGTTTTCTCTAGTGGTAGAATTATTAACTTAGAACTTTAGTTCAGAAGTAATATAATTTTAAATATAACTTTAAGTTATCTATAAGAGGTTTAAACATCATATTTCAAAATTTTAAAAATAAAACTGATGATTATTTAAACTGAAGACACCTAAAAATATCAAATTTAAATTGAATAGTAATGGAAATCTATTTAAAAGAAACAATAGAGAAAATATAGGAAGAATTTTATATTCACTTATTTCATTCTTAAAATTAAAATCCATACAGAATATTATTTGAATTCATTCAAAAAGACAATTTTCAAAATAAATATTTTTAATGTATTTTCGAAATTTTTATGATTTTAGTTTGTAATTATTTTCATGTCATAAAACCTCTGCACAGTATTTGGGGCAGTCAAATGAATGATTTTATTTTTATTTTCAATGGAAAGGCAAATACAAAAAAGGATTAAATACAGAATAACAAAAAAAAATTGCACAAAAGAGTCAACAGAATTGACCTCATTGCCTTAAGTGTTTTGTGTTTTAGTATCCCACCGTCTCCGATTCGCCATGAATTCAATAAAGATGGGAATGTGGTTCAGTTCATTAGTTCTGTCAAATCACAAAGATGGCATTTTGATAGGTCGAAAAACTCAATGTGATGTAGATGTTTATTAGATCAGTTATTTTTGAGTGCTACAAACTACCAGCATTCCATTGAAATACAAGATGGTAAACCAGACGATCATAACATGTATTATATCTTAACCACTAACAAGCACCACTAGAGATTCTACATTGCACCAAGTCAAATGAACGTTAGTACAAAATAAATGCTTGATACCAGGTATTGCCTATTTTAATTCAAGAATCAATTCGATAATAACTTTATTTTTTAAAATGCATTCCTAGTAGAGATGGAGCACTGCAATTTTGTAATCCTAGAAAGATGACAACAAAAAATTACCAGCCATATTAAAATATATAGAAAAAAACCTGAAGTTTACGTATGTAAATTAAACTACTATCCATCAAAAATTTCAACAACGTATAGGCATCTGTTATATTTGTAACAGTTATTACAGTTTTCAATTTTAATATATGTATTTTCAAAGATACCTACACTTTAAAATTAGTAAAACAATTGGCACAATCTAAAATAGGCATGATAAAGCCAACGTAATTTTTTTCAATTCATTTCTTTTCTCTGATTCACTTTGTCTTCATTGCACAAAATGCAAAAATCAAAAACAACCCCAGATAGATATTTTTTTTTGCTAATTTAAGTTAAATCCAATTCTTTTCTTTTGATAAAAAAATATTTAATAATGCAAAAACAGAAAGGAAGAAAAAAAAAAAAAAAAAGGCAGATTATGTTATTTCCAGGTTTTTATCGATTCATACACGAAATTGGAATTTACTTTTCTACGACCACCTGACACTCCAGCATTGCAATGTCCCAGGGATGAGGATAACATAAGTATTCTTTTTTTCTTACCCCAAGAAGTAGAAATTTCTTCATTACAGAGCTAAGCCTTCAGTAATAGTCACTTCTTCGGATGGAGTAAACGAGTGTTATCTTGTGCAAAAATAATGCCATTATAATTTTTATTTGTTTCAAAAGAGTTTAGGTATAGTTCAATCCATTTTTGAATTATACTATAGATACATTCTTTGTTATAATGCGATTTGGAGTAGTGCATTTAAATATTTTATTTGTTTGCAATAAGGAATTTATTAATTGGTTGAATGACAGTAAATTTTCAATTATTGTTGTGTTAAGGTTAAAAAATACTGCCAAATCTATCCTTGTCCATTGCTTCATCCAGTGAGCTCAAACATTTTTGATTAAAATGCTATCATCTTAATTTGTCATTAAAAATAAGGACAATATACAACACATATATAGAACTCTATACAACTCATATATTATGACAGATACTTCGGCCCCTACACCTTTTTAATGTAGACAACAGTATCAGAAATTGACATAATGCGATTCGATTCGATGAATATGAACATCTGAGAAATAACAAGTTAAAAATATGCCATATACACGGCAGCATTCTAAATCCCTTACTTTCATTTTAAAATGGGCCTGAATGGCCGAGTGGCTAGCGCTCTGGCGCTCGGTACCACAGGTTTCGGTTCGAGTCCCGGCGGTGCCATTGTTTGTAGTGGTTCGAATCCACTTTAAACTGTAGGTACCGGTCTAATAGGATCGTAGAGCGTTGCGGGGGCATTGTTACCCCGCACGTCCGTGGCTTATCTTTTAACGTTACACGCGCCCCCTGCCTTGCTTTACAAGGCATCCAAGACCAAGCTGTCTAAGTGTTTGCCAGCTGCATTAGAAAGAAAAAAACTTTCATTTTGAATGGAAATCAAAGTGCCATTAGAATGTTTCTTTTTTTTTTTTTTTACTTTATCTCTTATTATGTCAAAAATAAAATAAGGATTCAGCTTAAAAATAAGTTATCTCCAAAATATTTTGAATGTAATTTTCAAACTGAATGATATATTGAAATTCGACTTGAATCGGATAAACTTTGTAGGGAGATGGTGTGAATTTTGTATTCAAACTTGTCTAAAATCATTTAAAATGCAAAAACTCACGAGCCTTTTGGCAAAATGTCACATTATTTTTGTGTATTTTTCGTACATATAAAAATCTTGTCAAAAAAGGTTCGAACATAATGATAATGAGAAATGTATGTTTATGGATATTGAAATTATTCTACATCGTATTTATATATAAAACCAGATATATACTAAATTATCTTTGATTATATTAGTACTATTATGCTGATTGTAACTAAAAGAAAAAAATATTAGTAAATGCATTCCAATAACATAGTAAAATAAAAGTTTTTTATTCCATATAAAGCAACTGACTTTTTTGTTTACCTTTTTTCACATCTATGGATTTTCACTGGGATTTATCATACTAAATGCGTTTGAAAATTTATGCAATTATGTTGAAATGTATGTGTCTTTATAAGTTATATTTATGTAACTGAATTTCCCAAAAATGATAAAAAAACCATCTGTCTAGACGGAGAACCAAAGTGTTTTAAGTGGTTAAGAAAGACATGCATTTGCTGGTATTACTTTTTTTCCGAGAAGACACATCAATGAATATTTTAACCCCCTACATTCAACAATAAAAAATGATATTTTTTCTTTTTTGATCATTTATTATCTCATACTTTTTATTTCGATTTCAAAGATAATTAAGGGCTCCTATTCCTTTATAATAAATCTTATCAGATGGTACAGAAAATATAATCTGATGTTTAAAAATTCATAAAGTTTTTCAAGCTTTGAAATTTTGGACCTATGTAACAAATTTCAGTTTAATATAAAACAAAAGATTTACTGCAGAATCATATATTAGTATTCTTTGTGAATCCTATTACATTTTATCAATTTATTTTTACCAGTCGAGTTTGTTGTTTTTGTTTTTTACAAAAAACCAAAAACTAAATTTAAATTTGATAAAATTTATAATCTGTTTAAATTTTTAATAAAGAATATAAGAACTCCAGTAAAATTACGTGCTTCAAAAGAAACATTCATCAGAGTTTGTTAGGAATCTAAAATGTAATGCAATTTTATATGAAAACTGGCTTAATAAAGAAAAATTTCCCTACGTTACAGATTGATATAAACATAACGAAATGTGAATAAATTGTTAAATGGCAATTTCAGATCCAAAATATTATTAATTTCAATAATAAACTATTTTCTATGGATATTTAAAATATTATAGTTTGACTTCAACTATAATAATATTAACAATACATTTCATATATTACTTACGCAGTTTAATATTTGAATTTGAAAGGAAATTAAAAATTAATAATTTGAGTCATTAATAATAACTTTCAATATCTTAAGCTTAAGCATTCAACCACGAAATATTCTGAAGTTGCGATTGAGTCAGAGAGAAATTTTAAGAATGTTCCAAAAAAATTGGCTCTTCTAGAATTAAATATCCAACCAATAAAATGTGTTATGGATATTTATTAAGAATAATTATAAATTGAATGAATCTTTAAACTCGAAAGGCCAAATTCGAAACTTGTACAAGATGGAGACTAAAACTAAGGAAGTTGTTGTTCTCTAGTTTTAGAATTATTAATTTAGAACTTTAGTTCAGAAGTAATATAATTTTAAGTTACCAAGGGAGGTTTAAACATCATATTTCAAAGTTTTAAAGTAAATTTGATGATTATTTAAAACTGAATCCACCTAAAAGTATCAAATTTAATTGAATAGTTTGGATATTTGTATTAAAGAAACAATAGAGAATATAGGAAGAATGTTTATAATAAATCATTCGTAAAATTATTACAGAATATCATAAAAAAAAGACAATTTTCAAAATAAATATCTTTAATGTACAGAATATATGATTTTAGTTTGTAATTATTTTCATAGCATAAAAACTCAGTCATTCAAAAGACAATTTCAATGGAATAAATATAACAAAAATAAATTGCGTACAAAAGAGTTTTAATGACAAAGTAATGTATCCCACCGATTTTGAATTGTCAAGTTTGGTCATTATTTTCTGTCAAATAGATGGCATTTTGGTAAAAAATCTCAATGTTCAGATGTTTATTATATCAGTTCTTTTGAGTGAGACAAGCTACCAGCATTCCATTGAATGATTAAACCAGACTATCATACCGAATACTGTATATCACTTAACCGTATAGAATGTTCAAGGGTGCACCACTAGGTAGGTCTACATTGCACCCAGTCAAATGAACGTTTGTACAAAATAAATTAGGAATTGATACCAGTTATTGCCTATTTCTAATTCAAGAATCAATTCGATAATATATTTTTATATTTTAAAATGCATTCCTAGTAGAGATGGAGCACCTGCATATTTGAAATCCTAGAAAGATGACAGCAAAAAAAATTACCAGCCATATTAAAATATATAGAAAACTCCTAGAAGTTTACGTATGTAAATTAAACTACTATCCATCCAAAAATTTCAACAACGTATAGCATCTGTCATATTTGTAACAGTTATTACAGTTTTCAATTTTAATATGTGCATTTTTCAAAGATACCTACACGTTAAAATTAGAAAAACAATTGGCACAATCTAAAATAGGCATGATAAAGCCAACGTAATTTTTTCCAATTCATTTCTTTCCTCTGATTCACTTTGTCTTCATTGCACAAAATGCAAAATCAAAAACAACCCCAGATAAAGATTTTCGGCAGATAAAGATGTTTTGCTAATTTTAAGTTAAATCCAATTCTTTCTTTTGATAAAAAATATTTAATAATGCAAAAAGAGAAAGGAAGAAAAGTAAGAAAAAAAAGGCAGATTATGTTATTTCCAGGTTTTTATCGATTCATACACGAAATTGGAATTTACTTCTCTACGACCACCTGACACTGCAGCATTGCAATGTCCCAGAGATGAGGATAACATAAGTATTCTTTTTCTTATCCCAAGAAGTAGAAATTTTCTTCATTCATTACAGAGCTAAGCCTCAGTAATAGTCACTTCTTCGGATGGGAGTAAACGAGTCCTTTAACCGAAAGCAATTTACTCCAGTCTAGCTACTGTCATTAGCTCTGATATCTAAATTTTAGTTTTTCATCTAGAGAGGGGCATTTTTCACAGTTTTAAATGAAAAAGGGAAATTGTCTTCTCTTACCCTTGCTTGGAGAAGTGGATATCTACTTCAGTCTAATAATCTGTAGAGAAATAATTTATGCATTAGGAAGTAACTAAACTATGGATTAAATAATGTTGCAGCATTTTTTTCTAACGAGAAGAATTTTAGCATTTCATTCCCAGCAGAGAGGAATGTATGTTGATAAGTATATAATAACTATCCACGACTCAAATTTGGCAGCAGACAAACAGTATTGTGGGTAGCTATATTACATGCTATTAGTGTCTTTTACAACCTGTCACTCAAATTTTTATACCAGATATTGGGTATCATATATAATGAAACTCAGGAAATTATGAAATGTCTGTGCGACCTTCACAGGTTAAAAATAAATACAGATTGAATATAATATGATTTGTTCCGTCGTAATTAGTGATAGACCACGAGCTGAGAAATATAAAAACCCATATATACCATATAAAAAAATCTTCTCAAAAAGGTTCGAACATAAAGATAAAGAGAAATGTATGTTTATAGTTATTGAAATTATTCTACATTATATTTATATATAAATCCAGATATATACTAAATTATCTTTGATTATATTAGTACTTTTATGCTGAAGTAAGTAAAAAAAAAAAAAAATTATTAGTAAAGGCATTCAATAACATAGTAAAATAAAAGTTTATATTCTAAATAAAGCAACTGACTTTTTTTTTTTTTTTTTTTTTTTTCACATCTATGGATTTTTCACTGTGATTTATCATACTAAATGCGTTTGAAAATTTATGCAATTATATTGAAATTTATGTGTCGTTATAACTTATATTTATGCAACTGAATTTCCCAAAAATGGTAAAAAAAGAAAATCTGTCTAGACCGAGAACCAAGTGTTTTAAGTAGCTAAGAAAGAAAATTAAAACGAGAAGTTTAACCAAACATCAGATAACCATGAACGGAATTCACTTTAAAAATATCTAAACTGATTATATGAGAGAGAAAAGATGAATTTAAAAAGAAATTGTGCATTTTAAGCAAATTTTAAGAATGTTGCATTTATTTGAGATTTATATTATTTTATTCTAACAAATTATACAATTTTATAATGTATTATTACTTTATGTCGAATAAAAACAGCAAAAGTTGGTCTGACAGCATCAAAAAAATTTCATAAACCGATGGAAATGTAAAAATTTAAAAGTAACTGCATTTCAGTTTTGTTCGGCTTATTCAATATAAACTTCAAATCCCAATTGAACTATGATTTGCAAAGAAACTGTAATTTACCACATTATTTATTGCATGTTTTATTTACACACAAAGCAATTATGTCAAATTGAGTTATATCATATAGGTGGGAGAAACGTTAAATTATCCCAACAAATACTTATTTTTTAAATCCTAAGAGTTTATAGTCCTTCACTTTACTAAGAATTTTTATTGCACCATTTCAGATATGTATTTTTAGCACTTCATCTTTTCAACAAAAATATGTGAAGAATATAATTTAAATTTCTAGCGATGGAAGCAATATGTTTTGGAATTGCTGGTCTTTCAGAAGAAGGTCTTATAAATGCATGTTTGGAAACGAAATGGTGGAATATCATTGAATAGAATTCTGGCCAAAACGGTTTTATAAAGTAAACAGCTTTAAAATGCTTTTCAGACTGGGACTTTCATATTTCGATTGAAATGTCACCAAATTGCACCATTACATTTCATCTTATAATAAATGGTTTACTGTGATGCTATTTTGTTCAAGCTATTCAAATTCATTCAAAATAAATTTAAATACGACTAAATAGCAGAAAAAGCCTATATATATCTTCAATGCTATTTGCCAGATTTTAAGTTCAAATTTACGGATATTATTATAATTATTCATAAATCATCTTTTTTTTTTTTTTTGCATACGCTAATACATGATCTTTGGTAGAAAAGCAAAGGAAATTTTTCACTTTTTATAAATTTATATTGTCGATACATAAAAAAAATTTTTTTTTTGTTTTTTTTTGTGACAGGTTTTCTATATATTAGATGGAAATGTTATGTTTATTCTGTTCAGGTTTTTGATGATTTCAATTGATATTTTTTAAAGCTTAAATTTTAAAATAAAATTTTTAAAATAAATATTTAAATTTTTTTTACACATATCTGTCACTAAGTTTTATTAAATAGTACACAATGACTCTAGTTTTTTAATATTTTTTTACGTATAATAATAATTGAAAAAAAAGTATGTATGAACACTTGTACCTGTTGTTTTAAATCGAATAAAACTATAAAATAAATTTGTTAATATCTATTAGCGATAACAAAAATAAATAAATAAATAAATAAAAATAAACTTTTAAATGACTTTAAACGAATAAATTTGTACTGATATTAATTAGATGTTGATCCCAATGACAAATTATTGTCCATTGACAAAATAACAAGTTATAGAAAAATCAGATTTATCTAAAATTTTCTTAAGGTATGTCAACTCAATCAAAAGTAAATATTGGGCAATACTTTTAGGAAGACTTCAAATGTAATTATGCAGTTTCTACTAGGTGTGCGGCAATCGAATCTACTAGGTTTTTAAAAAATCGACAGCAGTGCAGATGACCTATCGGATTTGAAATTTTCCTTTTAACACTCTATACACTGTAAAAGATCTGTAAAAGCTGATAAAAAATTGCACACTTAACTGTGTAAGATTAAACAACATTAATTATAATCAATATTTAAAATAATCTTAAAATGAACTAAATTTACACACACAAGAAAAGAAAAATTAAATACCACCCAAAAAAAAGTACAATTAAAATTTAAAAAGAACAGCTTACGCAAACTATTCTATTGGTGTTAACTTTACCAGAAAATCCATTTTTAAAAATTATTTAAAGCCCAAAAATTAATTACAAATTTTTGTTTATCCATATTAATTTATTTTCCCCATAATCCTGGTTACTTGAACTTTCGGCCTATTGTATCAAATATTTTGCTTGTATTTGGCGTCTGCTGCTCTATCTTAGATTATATTTTATTAACTTGTACTTTTTTTTCAGCATCATTGGTGGAAGCAACAAGAATTGATGGATAGTTAATCTAGCGCTCGTGTATCTAGACACAAAAAAATTAAAAAATAAAATATTTTCACGAAAGCAACCTACAAAAACATAAGAAAAAAAAGGCTGTCGGAGCAAAACTAGTCATAAACTTTAAATGCCTGAGGGATTCGATTTTTTTTGGAGGCAATCCTCTTGGAATCTTATTTTCTGGTTTTTCTTGAGGAAAAATTGTGGTTAATAAGGGGAAATCTATAATTTTGACTTGCAGAAGAAAATGAAATAAAAGATAAAATACTTTGGCGTATCCAATGTAAAAATAAATACGCAGTCCTTCAGGCTATTCCGCCGAGATTATGTGGTCGTATTCGTATTAATAATATCCGCTATGTATCCAGCAGTCGCTTGGTCTAGAAATGTCATGGAATATATTCCAGACTTAAAAAACATCCTAATCGCTTATTTTGTATTGTATAAAAAAATGTAAGCTGAGTTCATCATTATGTTGAAAGTATTTCATAAAAAATGTATATAACTTTTTTTAGATCAGTCGAATTTGTTTATTAAGATATATTTATACAAGCATTGGATATCATAATGATATTAAAAAAACTGTGTATGCATTATTATCATATTCTCTTGAGCATAAGCATTATTTGATATTTCGAAATGGTTTAAAAAAAAAAAATTAATTGCAAAAGCTTATGGAAAAATATTTTATGAATAATAAAAATAGATGTATAAAGAAACGTATACAAAAATTTCCGTAACATACATTATACATCGTTTCCACTTATGAATACAAAAAATAAGAAGTTAAAATAAATTTAGAAATAAAAAAAACAAAAATTCCTAGTATTTATTGAATACTATTATTCAATTTCCTGCTATAGTTTAGTAATGCATTAAAATCCTCATATATTTTCTCTTAATTGAAGAAATGTTTTAAGAATAGCAAGTTCTTAGAAATTTTAAAATAAGTTTATAACTTTCTTAAAAATAAAAATGAATTAAACATATGAATAAAACTTAACGTAAATATTCTCGCATTCTCTGGGTTTTAAAATTTCTAAAAGTCACTTAATGACCGGCAAACAATGACAGGGATTAAAATGTGATTAAACTAGAAATTGTGCAGTAATTGACCAATTTAGTAACATCCCGTGGCGGAAACCTGTAACCTTTCGTGGCAGTAATTCATTCTCGCATATTTCAATGTATGAATAGATAATTTAAGTAATTATGGAAGATTAACTCATTATAGATAAATTCTTCATTATATTCCTCAGTTACTACAATATTTTTAGTAGTTCATACATGATGAACCTACATTCATACATGATGTAGTTCATCTTACCATTTATAAAAAGGTATCAAAAGCAGTTAAGTTGTTCAGATTTATAAGATTCATACAGAACCTAGTATTTACTTGTTTAAAAATGGTCAATGAATAGATTACTCTGGAGGTAAGCACAAATTGCCTCATGACTGTTTCAATACAACGTTGAGCTTTCAACACTGAACAAAAGTTCATTACAAACAACAACGTTGTTCTTGGGGTGAAATTGTTCAGACCTTCAAACCTTGATTCAGACCCTATAACAATTTGATACAACTTATCCAATTTTGAAATTAGTGACTGCAACACGTACCATCAATCGATTCCAATATGCCTCCTATATCTTAGCTACCTTATGGCAAATGGCTATGGGATTAACATATTAGTACCATTAAATTTCTAGCCGTTTTTGTAAAAATAAATATAAATATCAATTTTAAAAACGTTATTCTGCTTAATATTGAGTATTGGTAAGCATTACATTTGTCTTCATCTTTTTTCCCACGTTCACTGGAATTTGGTAAACCAGTTTGAAAAAATGTGGTATGTTTATTGCATATATTTTAACATGTAACTTGGGAGTTCTGATAAAAGATATACGCGATGCTTTATGTCGTCCCATATACATTCCCACAGCAAAAGAAGGGAAAGTGTGAATGCATCCCCATAAAAAATTTGAAAAGTATTCCAGAATTCGGTATTTTTTTTTCTGCCTTCTGTGACGTACATTTGTGAGATTTTGTATCCAACTATGCGGACGTTGGAATGTAAAAAACGCAACAAAGTACGGAATGAATGTTGAGAGAAAAAAA
This sequence comes from Caerostris extrusa, assembly GCA_021605095.1. Classification (NCBI taxonomy): domain Eukaryota; kingdom Metazoa; phylum Arthropoda; class Arachnida; order Araneae; family Araneidae; genus Caerostris; species Caerostris extrusa. The sequence goes on along the minus strand of BPLR01018006.1, from coordinate 24,900 downwards.
TACCCCTCAAATTCCAAAAAAAAAAATAAGTCTTGGGTGATTTTTTTTTTCACGCGCCCTTTCAGAAATTCGATGATTAATGTCGCAGCATCGATTATCGATTACGACAAAAGGCGGGTAGACTTTATTTCAGAAATTCTTCGGCTCACTTTATTTATTTTTCCTCCACTTTTTGGTCTGCTTGCCATCTTCCGGATTCCATCAGCACCGTGAGAGATTTCCGGATGCGGAATCTTGCCTGTTAACGGAAGGTGGTTGAGTCCTACCAGAAACAGGAGTGGTGCATTATCAACGTTTTCAAATATTTACATAGCTTAAGAGATGCTTTTAGTAGAAAGAAAATATACTTTACGGAAGTTTGAAAGATTTCAAATGGTTAAAACGCATGGGAAAAATGATCTGAAATAGACATTTAGCAGTGTGCTTGTAAATTTATTTCAAATAAAAAATTATATTTTTAATGTTACCAATTTTTATATTTCAAATAATAAAAATTGGTAAAATTAAAAAAAAAAAATGTTGCTTTTTTCTTCATAAATATAATGTTTTTATGTAAGAAAATGCTTAAAAATTAATTTGTAGATCAGAAGTCAGAAACTATATTATTATTTGTCTTGAATATCATGCATTTTTACTGTAGGTTGATATCATTATCCTTGCATATCAATTGTTAATTGTGATTAATTTGGGAATCAGCGTTTATTTAAAGTTTTTGCTAAATTTCATTGAACTTTAATAAATAGAATTTCTTAACCACATTTATTTAACCATTAATAAACTGGTAACAATAAAAATAATTTCATAGCCACTGTTTTTACCAATAATAAACTGGTAACAATAAACATAATTTCATAACCACGTTTTTACCAGTAATAAACTGGTAACAAAAACAAAATTTCATAACCACAATTCTTTTTACCCATTGTAAAAGTGGTAACAATAAACACAATTTTATAAACAAATTTTTTTACCATTAATATACAGGTAACAATAAACGGAATTTCATACCCGTATTTTTTTATTTTTCAAATAAAAATTATATTTTTAATGTTACCAATTTTTGTATTTCAAATAATAAAAATTGGTAAAATTTAAAAAAATGATGTTTTTCTTCATAAATATAATGCCTTTTATGTAAGAAAATGCTTTTTAAAAATAATTTGTAGATCAGAAGTCAGAAACTATATTATTATTCGTCTTGAATATCACGCATTTTTACTTCAGGTTAATATCATTATCCTTCATATTAATTTTAGTTGTGATTAATTTGGGAATCAGCGTTTACTTAAAGTTTTTGCTAAATTTCATTGCACTTTAATAAATAGAATTTCTTAACCACATTTTATTTAACCATTAATAAACTGGTAACAATAAAATAATTTCTTAACCACAACTTTTAACAATAAACATAATTTCATAACCTCATTTTTTTACCATTAATATACTGGTAACAATAAACGGAATTTCATACCCGTATTTTTTACCATTAATAAACTGGTAACAATAAACGGAATTTCATACCACGTATTTTTTTACCATTAATAAGCTGGTAACTGGTTTTCCCACGTTCAGAGGGATTGAAAACTAGTTTGAAAAAAATGCGATATGTTTATTATATGCATTTTAACATGTCGATTGAAATTCTGATAAAAGATATACGGAATGCTTTTTTATGTCATCCCGTATATATTTCTACAGACAGCATCGGATGGCAATGTGTGAATGCTTCCCCATAAAAAAAAAACTTTCAAAAGTATTCTAGAATTCGATATTTTTTTTTTTTTTCTTCCGTGACGTACATTTGTGAGATTTTGTATACAACTATGCGGACGTTGGAATGTAAAGAGTGCGACGTAAAAAAAAAACGCAACCAAATACGGAATAAATGTTGAGGAATAAAAAACACCCCTCAAATTCCAAAAAATAAGTCTTGGGTGAATTTTCTTTTCACGCGCTCTTTCAGAAATTCGATGATTAATGTCACAGCATCGATTATCGATTACGACAAAAGGCGGGAAGACTTTATTTCAGAAATTCTTCGGCTTACTTTATTTTTTTTCTTCCTCTTTTTGGTCTGCTTGCCATCTTCCGGATTCCATCAGCACTGTGAGAGATTTCCGGATGCCGAATCTCGCCTGTTAACGGAAGGTGGATGTGTCCTACCAGAAACAGGAACGGTTCCTTCTCAATGTCTTCAAATATTTACATGGCTTGAAAGATGCTTTTAATAGAAAGAAAATATATTTCACTGATTTTTGAAAAGAGCTCAATAGGTTAAAAATCATGAAAAAAAAAACGATTGAATTAGACAATTAGCAGTCCGTTTGTGAATTTATTTTTCAGACGTAAATAATAAAAATTTGTAACAATAAAAAAAAATTTTTTTTTTTTCTAAATATAATGTATCTATATTTTTCAGGTAAGAAAAGTCTTAAAAAACATTCTGCAAATCTGAAGTTATTAATTATATTATTATTCATCTTGAATGTCCTGCATTTTGATTGTAGGTTATTATTTTTACTCTTACATATTAATTGTTAGATGTGATTAATTTAGAAGTAGCATGTGATTAAAGTTTTTGTGGAATTATATTAAACTTCAATAAACAGAATTTCTTAACCACATTTGTTTATTACTAGTAAACAAATGTGGTTAAGAAATTTGTTTATTGTTATCAGTTTATTACTAGTAAACTGGTAGCAATAAACATAATTTTATAACCACATTTTTTATCAGTAATAAACTATTAAAAAAATATCGTTATGAAATTCTGTTCATTGAAGTTTAACGGAATTTAAAAAAAACTTTAATTAAACGCTGCTCCAAAAAATTAATCACTACTAACAACTAATATGTAAGGATAATCATAATAACCTACAGTGAAAATGCATGGCGTTCAAGGCGTATAATAATATAGTTTGACTTCAGATTTACAGATTTATTTTTAAGCATTTTCTTACATGAAAAAAATATAGATACATTATATCTAGAAAGAATTTTTTTTTAATTTTAACAATTATTAATTACGAGTCAACAAATAAATTCTGAAAAGCACTGCTAATTGTCTACTTCAAAAGTGTTTTTTCCACGCGTTTTAACCATTTGAGCTCTTCAAAATTTGTGTACCATACAAAATAAGCGATTGTTATTTTTTATATCTGAAATGTTAATCCATGACATTTCCCGACTAAGCGACTTCTGGATACATAGCCCGGATATTATTAATATGAAAACGACCACATAATCTCGGCGGAATAGACTGACGGACTGCGTATTTATTTTTTACATTGGATACGTCAAAGTATTTCTTCTATTATTTTATTTTCTTCTGCAAGTCAAAATTGTAGAATTCTCCTTATTTACCACAATTTATCCTCAAGAAAAACCCCAAAATGAGATCCGAAGAGAGTTGCTCCAAAAATAGAATCTCTCAGGCATTTAAAGTTTATGACTAGTTTTGCCTCGACAGCCTTTTTTTTATGTTTTTTAGGTTGCTTTCGTGAAAGATTTTTATTTTTTATTTTGTGTGTCTATATACTACACTAGCGCTAGATTAACTATCCATCAATTCTACTGCTGCCGCCAATGATGCAGAAGAAAATATATAAGTTAATAAAATATAATCAAAGATGCAGCAACAGAAGCCGAAGACAAGCAAAATATCTGATAAATCTAAGAAAAGACAATAAGCCGAAAGTTCAAGTAACCAGGATTAGAAGGGAAATAAATTAATATGGATAAACAAAAATTCGTAATTAATTTTAGGGATTTAAATAATTTTTAAGAAAGGGATTTTCTGGTAAAATTAACACCAATAGGATCGTTTGCGCAAGCTATTCTTTTAAACTTTGGTTGTATTTTTTTTTTTTTTTTTTTTGGGGAGAGGATATTTATTTTTCTCTTGTTGTGATTGTAAATTTAGTTCATTTTAAGATTATTTTAAATATTGATTATAATCAACGTTATTTAATCTTACACAGTGTGCGATTTTTACCAGCTTTATTTACAGACCTTATAGTGTATAATAGCTTAAAAGGAAGATTTCGAATCCCGTAAGGCCGTAGAATCTGCTCTACATTTCTCTGTTTAAAAACCTAATAGATTCGTTGCGACTGACAAAATACATCATGTGATATCTGCCAGAATGTTAGTGCCAATGGTTAAAATATCTGGATTATTTTAATATAACATCTGGATTATTACAGTTGAAGTTTTCCTAAAGATATTACTCGATACTTTATTTTAATTGATGTAGTTAATACCTTCAGATAACTCTACATAAAAACGGATTTTTTATAACTTGTTATTTTATCACTGGACAATAACTTGCCATTGGGAAGAACAACGTATTATTACCAGAAGAAATACAATAGATTAAAGTAATTTTTAAAATTTTAATTTCAATTTTTTTTTTTCTTTTTGTTATATCTTCCAGAAATATTCAATACTATTTTATAACTTTACTCTATTTAAAATAGAAGGTACAATAATTGATATCTCCCTTTTTCTTCGAATTGTTATTATAAATAAAAATATTTAAAAATTAGAGGCATTTTGTATTACTCAAGTTACTTATTATTTAAGTACTTTGAAATGATAGCTAATTTTGAAAAATAATTGAAATATTTGGTATTACTACCAGAAAATATAATAATTTCAAGTCATTTTTAAATTTTAATTTTGAATTTTTTTTTTTTTTTTTTCGTTATCACTTCCAGAAACATTTAAAATTATTTTATAACCTTACTCGATTTAAAAACATGTACAAGTTTTCATGCAAAAATAGCAGACAAAATAACAGGTAGAAGAATTAATGCATACTTCTTCCAATTATTATTATACATAAAAATATTTTAAAAAATAAAAATAGAGTCATTAAATTAATTAAACTTAATGATGACTAATTGTGTAGAAATTAAAATATTTTTTTTTTTTAAACTTTTATTTTAAAAGTTAAGGTTTTAAAAATATCAAATGAATTCATCAAAAACCTCAACACAATAAACATAACGTTTGCATCTAATAAAATTCAAAAGTTTATTTAATAAAGTGTAAGTTTATTTAATAAAAAAAAAACTTCTAACTAAAAAAAATATATTTGTTTATGCATCGACAGTATAATTTTATGAAAAGATGTTAAAATTACATTTTGCTTTTTTACCAAATATCATATATTAGCATATGTAAAATAAAAAAAAAAGATGATTTATGGATAATAATTATAATTTCAGTCAAATTGAACTTATATGGAAAATAGAATTTGAAAGACATTTTTGCTTTCTGAAAGGTAGTCGTATTTAAAACTTCTTTTGAATAAATTTGAATAGTTGAACAAAACATCATTACAGTAAACCCTTCATTATAAGATGAAATGTAATGGTGCAATTTGGTGACATTTCAATCGAAATATTAATTTAGGTCTCAGTCTGAAAAGCATTTTAAAGCTGTTTACTTTATTAAACCGTTTTTGGTCAGAATTCTATTCTATGATATTGCACCATTTCTTTCCAAGCATGCATTTATAAGACCTTCTTCTGAAAGAGCAGCAATTCAAAACATATTGCTTCCATTGCTGGAAATTTAAAATTTATTTTTCACATATTTTTGATGAAAAGATGAAGTGCTATAAATACATATCTGAATGGAGCAATAAAAATTCTTAGTAAAGTGAAGAACTATAAAACTTCTTGAGATTTAAAAATAAGTATTTGTTGAGAAAATTTAACGTTCCTCTCACCTATATGACATAAATCAATTTGACATGATTGCTTTGTGTGTAAATAGAACATGCAATAAATAATGTGGTAAATTGCAGTTTCTTTGCAAATCACAGTTCAGTCGTGCTTTTTAAGTTTATATTGAAAAAGCTGAACAAAACTGCAACGATGTTACTTTTAAATTCCTACATTTCCATGGGTTTTTGAAATGTTATTGTTGATTTCAAGTCAAGTTTTGCTATTTCTTGTTCAAAAGTAATACATTATAAAATTGTATAATTTGTTAGAATAAAATAATATAAATCTCAAATGAATTTAGAATACTGTAATATTCTTAAAATTTGCTTAAAATGCAGAATTTCCTTTTTTAAATTTATCTTTTCTTTCTTCACGTAATTATTTTAGATGTTTTTTAAAGTGAACTCAGCTCACGGTTTTCTAACGTTTGGTTAAACATTCTCCTTTTTAATTTTTTCTTAAACACTTAAAACACCTGGTACTCAGTCTAGACAGATGTTTTTTTATCATTCTCGATAAATGCAGTTATATAAATGTAAGTTAAAAAATACATAAATTTTAATATAATTACATAAATTGTCAAAGACATTTAACATGATAAATGCCAGTGAAAATCCATAGATGTAAAAAAGGGTTAAAAAAAGTCAGTTGCTTTATACAGAATAAAAACTTTTATTTTAAGATATTACTGGAATGCATTTACTAATATTTTTTTTATATTACTTACAGTCAGCATAAAAGAACTCATATAAGCAAATATAATTTAGTATGTATCTAGATTTATATTAAACTTTATGTATAATAATTACAATAATTATAAACATGCATTTCTCTTGATCTATATGTTCGTACTAATTTGACAACATTACTTTATATGCAAGAAAAATACAAAAAAAATAATCTGAAATCGTAGCCACAGTACTCGTTTTTAAAAGATTTTAGACAAGTTAAAATCCACATAACGCCCCATCGTCCAACTATATTTGATTAAAATGTTATATTTGTAATATATCATTTGAAATTGCATTCGAAACATTTGGGATGATTTATTTGAAGCTTAATCATATTTTTTATTTTTGAAAAAATAAGAGATAATGTAAAAAAAAGAAACATTCTAATGGTACTTTTATTTCATTAAAATGGAAGTGAGGGATTTAGAATGCTGTACATTCTTATTGAAAACAAAACTCATATTTAAATGTAATACTCCAAATTCCATTCAACAAAGTAATGTATTGACAATACAATTCAAAAGAGATGGAACTATATCTAAGTTGTTTTAAACGAACAAAATTATAATGTTTCTTTTTTTTTACACACGATAAACATTTATGATTTTCTGTATTATTTTAAAATATAAAATTTACCAAAAACATAATCATACGCTGCTTCACAAATTAATCACAACTAATAATTAATCTGTAAGGATTACGATAATAAACTACAGTTAAAATGCATGACATTCAATTAATGACTTCAGATTTCTGAATATTTTTTTAAGAATTTTCTTACACAAAAAATATAGAGGCATTATATTTAGAAAGGAAAAAAACACTTTTTTTTTTTTTTAATTTTAACCAATTTTTATTTACAACTGAACAAATAAATTTACAATCGCACTACTAATTGTCTATCTACTTCAGATCTTTTTTTCCATGCGTTTTAACGATTTGAGCTCTTTCAAGATTTCATGCAATATATTTTTTTCTACTAAAAGCATCTCTTAAGCTATGTAAATATTTGAAAACACTGAGAATGGCACCCTTCCTGTTTCTGGTAGGACTCATCCACCTTCCGTTAACAGGCGAGATTCAGCATCCGGAAATCTCTCACAGTGCTGATGGAATCCGGAAGATGGTGAGAAGATCAAAAGAGGAGGGAAAAAAAAAATAAAGTGAGCCGAAGAATTTCTGAAATAAAGTCTTCCGCCTTTTGTCGTAATCGATAATCGATGCTGTGACATTAATCATCGAATTTCTGAAAGAGCGCGTGAAAAAAAAATTCACCCAGACTTATTTTTTGGAATTTGAGGGGTGATTTTTTCTCTCAACCTTCATTCCGTATTTGGTTGCGTTTTTTTTTTTTTACATCACACTCTTTACATTCCAACGTCCGCATAGTTGGATACAAAATCTCACAAATGTACGTCTCAGAAAAAAATAAAAATATCGAATTCTAGAATACTTTTCAAATTTTTATGTGGAAGCATTCACACTTTCCATCTTTTGCTGCCAGTGGGAATATATATGGGACCACATAAATCATTGCATGTATATTTTATCAGAACTCAAATCTACATGTTTCTATATATACAATAAACATATCGCATTTTTAAACTAGTTTTCTAAATTCTTCGGAACGTGGGGAAAACCAGTTAATTATTGTTAAAAAAATATGGTTATGAAATTAATTTTATTGTTAAAAATTTATTAATGGAAAAAAAAAAAATGTGGTTGTGAAATTCTGTTTATTGTTACAAGTTTATTATCTGTAAAAAACAATGTGTTAATATTCTGTTTATTGTTACGTTTATTAATGGTAAAAATATGTTTATGAAATTCTGTTTATTGCTACCAATTTATTATTGGTAATAATAAAATATGGTTATGAAATTATTTTAATTTTACCAGTTTATTGCATGTAATAAAATGTGGATATGAAATTATACTTAATGTTACCACTTTATTACTGGTAAACAAATATGAGATCAATTAGTTATGAAATTATACTTATTGTTACCACTTTTATTACTGGTAAAAAACAGTGGTTATGAAATTATATTTGTTCCAATTTATTACTAGTAAAATAATTCGGTTTTGAAATTCTGTTCATTGAAATTTAATGAAATTTAGCAAAAACTTTAAATAAACACAGCAGGACAAATTAATCACCACAAATAATTAATCTGTAAGGATTACGATAATAACCTACAATCAAAATGCATGACATTCAGCACGTATAATAATATAATTAGCGACTTCAGATTTGCAGAATATTTTTTAAGAATTGTCTCACATAAAAAAAAAAATATAAATGCATTATATTTAGAAAAGAAAAAAGAAACAATTGTTTTTTTAATTTTAACAATTTTTATTATTTACGACTGAACAAAGAATTTCAGAAAAAAACACTGCTAATTGTCTACTTCAGATAATTTTATCCATGCATTTTCACCATTTGAGATCTTTTAGAAATCCAGTAAAATATATTTTGTTTCTATTAAAAACATATCTTAAGCAATGTAAATATTTGAAAACATAGAGAATGGTACCGTTCCTGTTTCTGGTAGGACTCATCCAGCTTCCGTTAACAGGCTAAATTAAGCATCCGGAAATCTCTCACAGTGCTCATGGAATCGGAAGATGGCAAGCAGACCAAAAAGAATAGAAAAAAAAAAAATAAAGTAAGCCGAAGAATTTCTGAAATAAAGTCTTCCGCCTTTTGTCGTAATCGATAATCGATGCTGTGACATTAATTATCGAATTTCTGAAAGCGCGCGTGAAAAAAAAATTCATCCAAGACTTATTTTTTTGGAATTTGAAGGATATTTTTTTTCTCAACTTTCGTTCCGTATTTGGTTGCGTTTTTTTACATCGAACTCTTTACATTCCCCGTCCGCATAATTGCATACAAAATCTCACAAATTTAAGTCACAGAAGAAAAAAATATCGAATTCTGGAATACTTTTGAAATTTTTTATGTTGAAGCATTCACACTTTCCCATCCTTTGATGTCTGTGGAAATATATATCGGACGACATGCAGCATTACGTATATATTTTTATCAGAACTACAGACCTTTTTAAAAGCTACATGTTAAAATATATACAATAAACATATCGCATTTTTTTTCAAATTAGTTTACCAAATTCTTCTGAATCTGGGGACAAAAATTAAGGAAAAACTTAACGCCTGTCAATACTCTACATTAAGCACAATAGCGTATTTAAAATTGATATTTATATTTATTTTTACGCAAATGGCTTTCTTTCAATTTGATGGTACTAATATTTTAATTTAGTTTATTAATAGTCATTTGTTACAAGGTAGCCAGGATATAGTAAGTATATTGGAATCGGTTGTTGATACTTTTGCAGTCACTATTTTTAAAATTGGATAAATTGTATCAAATTGTTACTAGATCTGATATCGAAAGTCAGCTAATAAATATAAAGGTAGCTGCCTAATATAATAGGTGTATTCTAAAATACTGTTGGCTAGTTCAATCGGCTGGGAGAGTGGCTATCCCTGTGGCGTCCAAAATAAATGAGTTGTTCAAGTGTTGCATAAAGCCCACCGATATGCGGTACAAAAAGTTTTTCACGTATCATGTTCCAAATATGATTCTAGCATGATTGTGCACCTGTATACTTTTGCATTAATTTGCACTATTACTTGAAAGCTACACAAAGAAATTAATAAAAGTTACATTTAAATTTCTACCATAAAGGTAATAATAATAATCATTTTCATGATGCTTATTTTTTTTTCTTTGAATGAAAAAAATATGAATGTGTTATGAAATTTAAAAATACTGCTTCAAAATATGGCCTTTTAACTATATTACAATTCAATAATTATTGTTATTTTCAACATCAATATATTATTTAAATTGAATATGTAACAAATTGTATATGATTTATATATCAAAAATATATTTTATCAGATTAATTTTTAAATATATTCAAGACCTTTTCTTAATTAGGGGCTTTCATTTTTTTGTATTGATATATAAAAAGAAAATATATATATATTATATATATATTATTATTTCTAATAATACGTATTGCATATATAAACTAATAATATATTAAAAAATAAAAATTTTACACTTTATATTAATGAGATCAAATATACTTGTATAGGCTCTATGAAAGATTCTATTCTTTTTTGAGCAAAAATAAACGAAGGTGTATTATTGCCTTCCATCAAGATTTAATCACATTTTAATTTCTGTCTATATTTGCCAATTATAAAGTGACTTAAAAATTTTTGCAACCCAGAAAATACTAGACCATACATATTACGTATTCTTCATATATTTAATTCATTTTTATTTCTTAAGAAAATTATAAACTTATTTTAAAATTTCTACGAACTTGTTATTCTTAAAACATTTCTTTAATTAAAAGAAATTATATGATGTTTTTAAAAAATTACAACTGTAGAAGTAAATTCTAATAACAGCATTCAATAATTACTAGGAATTTTTAATTATTTTTTATTTCTGAAATTCTCTTATCTTATGATTATTTTGTGCTGTATCACTATGTGCAAATGATATACATTGATTGTAACGAGAAATTTTTGTATGATGTTTCTTTATACATCTATTTTTATGGTTCATAAAAAATATACTTCATAGGAGTTTTTGTGATTAATTTTCTTTTCCATTTAAACCATTTCCAATATCAAATAATGCTTATGCTCAAATGAATATGATAATAATGCTTTGCACATTTTTAATATCATTATGGATTTCAATACTTGTATAAATATAAATAAAAAAAGCTGGAAGGATACAAAGAAAAAAATTACATATATTTTTTTAAGAAATACTTTTTTTCATAATGATGAACTCAGCTTACATTTTTATACAATACAAAATATAGCATTTAACATATTTTTTTTATGTCTGAAAAGTACTCCATGACATTTCTAGACTAAGTGACTGCTTGATACATAGCCGGATATTATTAATTCAATACGACCACATAATCTCCGGCGGAATAGACTGACGGACTGCGTATTTATTTTTTTCATTGATACGTCAAACTAGTTTCTCTTTTATTTTATTTTCTTCTGCAAGTCAAAATTGTAGAATTCTCCTTATTTACCACAATTTATCCTCCAGAAAAAACAGAAAATGAGATCGCAAGAGGGTTGTCTTCCAAAAAACACAATCCCTCAGGCATTTAAAGTTTATGACCAGTTTTGCTTCGACAGTCTTTTTCTTAGGTTGCTTTTAGGTTGCTTTCGTCAAAACTTTTTTTTTATTTTATTTTTTGTGTCTAGATACACGAGCTCTAGATTAACTATCCATCAATTCTTGCTGCTGCCACAAATGATGCAGACAAAAATATATAAGTTAATAAAATATAATCAAAAATGCAGCACCAGAAGCCAAACACAAGCAAAATATCTGATAAATCTAAGAAAAACAATAAGCTGAAATTTCAAGTAATCAGAATTCAAGTTCAAGGAATCAGAGGGAAAATAAATTAATATGGATAAACAAAAGTTTGTGATTAATTTTTGGGATTTAATTAATTTTTATAAATGGATTTTCTGGTAAAGTTAACACCAATAGAAATAGTTTGCATAAGCTATTCTTTCTAAATTTTGGTTGTACATTTTTTTTTGGGGGGGGATATTTTATTTTTTTATTCTTTTAGTGTAAATTTAGTTCCTTTTAAGTTTACTTTAAATATTGATTATAATTAACGTTATTTAATCTCACAAAGTGTGCATTTCTTACCAGCTTTATTTATTGATCTTTGGTAGTGATATAATGGCTTCTTAAATGGAAGAGTTCGAATCCCGTATGTCTCTGCACTACAGTAGTTCTTTATAAAAACAAAGTAGATTGGGTTGCGACTGTGACAAACACCTGTTATATCTATCAGAATGTTAGTGTCAACGTTTAAAATATCTGGATTCGTTTAATGCAACATCAGGATATTTACATTTGAAGTCTTCCTAAAGATATTGCTTAATATTTCCCTTTAAGTGATGTAGTGTGACATACCTTCAGATAATTTTAGATAAATCTGTTTTTTTTCCAGAACATGTTATTTTGTCATTGGGCAATAACTTGACATTGGGAAGAACTATGTATTAAACGGAACAAATGCACATAATATATCATTGAGAGTGCCGTTAAATAATATATTTTCAGTTTAACTCATATGTGTAAAACCCTTGGTAACCCATGTGAATTGCCTATTATTATTATGGAAATTACTATAAATCGCTAATATATGTCGCCAAATGTTTGGCAATAGTATAAAATAAAAATAGAATATTAATGCTTACTATCTTTGACCTGGACATTTAAATAATATTTTCTGTTTAACGACAAAGAAAAAATAAAACCTTTTGCGCTCCTTTATTATTATGGAAATTACGATAAATCGCCAATATATGTCGCCAAACATGTTTTGTTTTTTCAATTTACATAAGTTCTTAGTTGTACATGTAGCTACAACATATCTTCCAATAAATAATAAGCTAAGCATTAGAGATAAGCATTAAAGCTAGTTACATAGTAAACAAAAAAAGTTTTCTTTATGTCAAAAAAGTGGGCTTTCTTCAATTTGCTTGTTTACTGGCTTTTTAAAAACTTCAAGATTTTAAATATGAGATATAACATACACCTCCATAAGTAATACAGTCAACTAAAATAATTTTGAAACACTTTTTACCCAACAAATATAACAAAATGATGTACTTAACCACAAAAAGAGCAAAAATTTCTCATACAATTATGGAATATTCAATTTAAGAACAAAAAACACTAAAATATTCTAACCATACTCAAAAGCTTAACAAATTCAAAACAAAAACTTAATCAGATTAAAAATATATCCCCCTTCCCTATCTTATTTATTCATAAAACTAACTTCTTTGGTTAAATTAAATATCCTAAAAAAACATAAATTCTGTAAAATTCAACAAGAAGCTTCTCGATTCCCCCAGTAGAAGCTCCACAATGCATTAATCTAATATAGTTGGACGATCGATGCCATAATTCCGTTGCTGAAAGCCGCCGGCAAGAGGAAATTATGCCGCACCAGAATCCCTTGATTTCGCAGGGACATGATCTTCGATATCGATAACTTGTTGTGCTTATTTTTCTTTTGTCCAAGTCGACGTATATAAAGGAAAGATTTATATACTTTCATTTCATTACTAATTAGATGCATATTTGAAGTGTGAAAAGAGCAATTCACTCTGCCCTTATAGCTTCAGGCGCTGTAATAATATCATACACATGCTTAAAGAAAATTCATAAATAATCGGGTTTCATGAAACTGAAGGCTAATGGTGCTCGCTTTACTCATTTCAGATATTTGGATCATCAGAAATAATCAGGAAAAACCAAATTGAATAATATTTTGCTTCAATGCAATATTACGCCAATAATATTTTCAATTTAATTTGCGGAAAAAAATGAAAAACTCTTTCTTTGTACTTCCCCCTTAGCAATATGGAGATCGCGATAAATCGCCAATTGTCCGCCAGCACACACAAAATAGAAACCACAATTTAAGATCTCTATCATTGATCAAAATAAAAATCAATCTTTGCTTACAGCACACCTGATATTTGGTCAATATAAGGTTTGTAACTGAATGAAACATGAAAAACAAACCATCGATACGCTTGTACTTCATTGATAACGCCAAACATAGCGCGCCAACAAGCCCAAAGCACACCATACAAAATAAAATAACCCTGAGCTTCATTTATTTGGGACCTCTTTTATTGTTTTCAAAAATGTCACTGAATATCTTCTAGTTTTAACGATTAAACAAACAAAACCCCTTTTGGTACTTAATAGCTATGAAAACCTTGGGCCAACGCAACATATACAACAAAACTTCCAACAATAGTGGCAAAATAAAAACGCAATATGCTTCTACCATCAAATGATCTTTGCGCCTTTAACATAAAATAAAAAATAACTGTAGTACCTCAAACGCTAGTAATACTTGAAGCAAAGACATTCTTTTAATCGTGACACATCAATTAGTAATTTTAAATACTTAATGTGCAAACCGTCTGGCCTGACATGAAAACTTCTCAATCAAATATTTTGGGCGACCACCAAACGGTAATAAAACGGGAAATAGACAACATACTTATCAAATATTGCTAATAATATTTTCTCGGTTTGGAATCACGTTGAAAAAGCAAAATCTGTTTTCAGCTAATATAAGAACGGCAAACATATAAAAAATGCCGTATGTCAGGCAAAGTATATAGCGCTAAAATAAAACAAGATTTCAATATTGACTTCTGGGACAGACACAAAAATAAAATGGTATTTTCTCAGTTTCAACGACAATAAAAATAAACCCTTTTGATATTTTTACATATGGAAATGCGGTAAAATCACAAAATTTGAGCCTACGCGGCGTCGCTAAGTGTATTAATAGTAAAAAACAAAACAACTTATGTTTCATTATCGTAATATTTTGTACTAATAATAAAAATTGTTTTCGAGCGAAACATGACAGTAATCTTGGCACTTCTCCTTATTGTATTATATGAAATAACATAAACCTTATGTCGCCAAATGTTCTACAATAATAACAATTCATGCTACATCATTGATCCTTATTATTTTTATAAACAATAGAATATTAAGTTTAACGACAAATAAAGTAAAAACTTTTCGGTGTGCCTTCCCTTTATTATTAAAAGGAAATTTACTTTCTTCAGATGGGAACTCTCCAAACATATGTCGCCGTGGGTGTCTTCAGCACATGTAAACAACAAACAACCCTGAAAGCTTTTACCATCAGCCAGATCCATCCTGCTTTTAAACAACAATAAATAATTAGCCAATGAAAAAATTGTGGTTTGAATTTTATATATTGTTTCGTCAACCAGACTCAAAGTTCCAACCAGAAACGCCCAGCTCCTAGGGAGTACAGAAATTTAACCCAAACATTTAAAGGAAGAATAATGTAAAGAGGTCAAATCCTCAGAGGGCTGCTTGTGATCATAACAGATTTATTTATTGGTTAAAATAATATTTTATTTCAGCGACTTCGCAGTGTAAACAGCAAACTTTCCTGTATTTCTTACTATTGTTTTGAAAACAATAAACGCCAACATATGTCGCCAGCACTTACCTTCAATAGGTGCACTGAAATAACGTCAACCAATGTTTAATATCACATTCTTGGCACCATTTAAATCATTAGAGAACGCAAATAATTTGTGAATATCCTTTAACTTCAATAAAATATTTTCAGTTGCTCGCGCAAGATATGATTGATTTTAACAATAAACTCTAAAATAGCAATTTCATAATCGTGAAAATCATCCTTGTCGAGCAGAAACTCAATCAAATATTTTGTGGAGGTGTTCCCTCAAAAGGAGGGATGTAATATATGCACCTTATATCATGCTGGGGTCAACATACTTCTCGTTTAATAGCAAGAAAAGGTCAAATTTCTTTTCTGCAGCTCCTTACTATTATTAATAATATGAATATTACGATAAATCACCAAATATATATGTCAAACGTTCGAGCAATTGTCAAAATAAAAACAACTTATGCTTCACCATCATTTGATGACCCAGTTTTTAAATTACGGATATTATTAAAACTCAAACCAGGTGGTAAATTAATAATATTTCTGCCTTAGACGATGATTTCTTAATTCGACTTCACCACAATTTAAACAATCACGAACCGTCTAGTTTTGAGAAATTCAATCAAAATATTTGTATGTAATCAAAACCCATATTGTACCAGAAAAGATACGCCATACTGTACTACCATTATTGCTAAATAATATGTTTTGTTTAACTAATATAAGAAAATAAACTATTTGGTAAAATATACTATTATTATGGAAATTACGATAAATCGCCACAATGTCCACACCAATAGTACAAAACTATAAACAACTTATGCTTATTATATCAATGGCTCAAGTACCATTAAAAATTTAAGGAAACTGCAATAATTAGGAAGAACCAACCAATAAAATGTGTAATAATATTTTCGTTTTGCATGATTTTAATTCGACTTTTAGCAATTTAAACAATCATGAAATCATATAATTTAGGAAATTCATTCAAACTGTTTTCTTCAATTTTTTTGATTTTTGAATAAATTCTGGTGTGATAGTTATTTTTTAAAAGAAAAGTTTCTTAAACTTCTTATTCAAATTTTGTAATATTTTTATTTATTTAAGTATATTATCTTTGTTTTTAAAAGTAACTAAAATGTTTCACTTTCTTTCACTTTTAAGAGACATTCCTTTTAATGAGTTATAATATATAACAATTTGGGGAAAAACCTTGGTACTTCCTTGGTAGTCTCCGTAATTTAATTTAAATGGTGCAAGAGCAAGACCAATAATAATAAGCAAGTTGTTGTTTTATTTTGGTACTATTACCGAACGTTTGGCGACATATGTTGACGATTTATTGTATTTTTGAAAATGATAATAAAGATATGTTGAACGTATATGATTAATTTGCAACAAAATTACTTGAAGATTACCTTCCATTCAATAATACCTTTACTGAAAAATGTTAAGAAATTACTGACTTTTTTTTTTTTTTTTTTATTCATTGGTGTGTTTAGAAATATATAAATTTATTGAATTTTATTATTTCACACCTTTTTAAATCTACCAAATATAAAATATAACAAAATAGTAGTACAAAAAATCTAGGAATTCGATTAACTTTTTTTTAAATTACAGTGAATGGCACCGTTTTCTTTAGTAAAAAAAATTTAATACAATATAAAAATTATTTTAAAGAAAGAAGAAGATTAATTGATTAAAAGTCAATTGACAAATGATATATAAATGAATCTTTGCTTCTTTACAAAAGTAAAAATGATTGCTATTGATGAAGTTGTTCTTCTAAACATTTCAAGACAATTAAAGCGAACTAGTTAAGCCTCAAGTGTAGCGAAATCTTACTCGGCATACAAATTCATACTAATTATAGCCCCGGCATTAATTTTTCATGTTGTCCTTTCCAGTATGCTTTTGAAATCCTAGGAAATGATCATGAGACTGCAAGTATGACTGCAAAGGAAAAAAAAAAAAAAAAAAAAAACATCAATTCAAACTTCGTCGCCTTCAGGATGCAGAATTAGCCGAATCAGCTAAAGAAATCTCAGAAGACTACAGAGCTGGTTTTTATCCGGCAAACTGTCACACTAATTACTATGATTAATCCACAAAACACGATGTTCATGGGTGGAAGAAAAGGAAGTTTATGATGTCTACAGTGTTTCGAAATCCCTCAACTGAAAGTTTCTGTTTGGTAATGAATGATCTATGTAACAAGTTAAATTTTTAACAAACATTTTCTAGGTAAATGAGCATTAAATAAATCCATCCTAAAAATTTGTATTCCAATGGCATGGCAAAATAAATATGGTTTTGAAAACAATTATATTGTAAATAATTGCTGACAATGGTAGTGACATTCAAGTAAATGGTGGAAGCATATTGGCACTTCCAAGTAAATATTGGCCCAATCGTATTCATGAGTTCAAATAAGTAATTTGGCAATACTATAGTCCAATTTATGTAGATTTTGCCCATAATAAGGGCAATTCAAGTAAATAGTTGGCATGGATATTGGAAATATAAAGTAAATAATATGAATGGTAATGAAAATTCGGATGGAAAATGGTGACAATGGCATATTGGGACGATACAAATCGGTAAGCAATTGGTGACAGTTCAAGTAAATATTAGTAATTGTATTGGCAATTCAAATGAAATGAGTTGACAATTAGCAATCGTAAATGGAAATCTTAAATGGGGGCAATTCAAGTAGTATGTTGTCCACACTTGTGTTGGTAAGTATCAAAATGATCGTAACTGCTGTTATTATTAGCCATAAGCAAATGGTGTGATTTTATCTATTTAAATAAATAGTGACAATTGTATTAACAATTTAATAAATGCTTTCAATTTTATTGGCAATTTTTTTAAAAGGAGGACAATTATGTAAATAAATGATCCAGTTATGTCAGTTAATATCACACACTTCTAGGAGAATACAGGGTGCGCAAGTTTAAATCAATGATAATGATGATTTGCCATGGTTTACAGTTAAAAGCATAATAATATTGCAAAAATTCATCTGTAGTAAACTACTTACACAGTTCTGGGATTATGGTACAAATGCCTTTACTAGCAATCAAATTCAAAATTTTTCCGTCGGAATATTTTAATCTCTAATTTTTCAATTTGTATTTTTTATAAAATCCTTTCATAAAAATACAAATTGAAAAAGAATGGAGATTAAAATATTCCGACGGAAAATTTTGAATTTGATTGCTAGTAAAGCAATTTGAGAACTCAAAGTAATTTTCAGATGAATTTTTTAACATCATTAACTATAACTCTTATGTATGAAGCTATAAAATGAAATATGTTTTTAATCAAATTTATAAAATATATTCCTCTATTACTTTTATTTAATATGACTTAGAAGTTCTTCTTATTATTTTTTTTTGCATATATAAATATTAATCTGAGAATTATGCTAAAATGTTACTTAATGATTATATTCAATATTACATGGATTCGAATTTGATCCGAAAAGAAAATAGAAAATTTTAATTACGTGAGAATCTCACAACATTTTAATTAAAGAAAAGTTTCTTGGATGTTTAATATTAATATTCTTTCGAACAGAAAAGTAAAATCTTATAAAAACATCAAAATTAATTAGCACTCTGCAAAAAAAATTATTAGCTTCTATGAATTGGTATACGACTGATTTTCAAAGAAGAAAGCTCATATTACTTTATTCTTGTGTAGTTTATCAAAAGCTAGTTTAACAACAAATTCAATCAAAACATGGAAACATTAATTGTATAGTGTTTTTTTTTAATATCTTAAATAACTTATTTTCAAATTAAAACACTAATTTCATGTGATATAAATATATACAACACTACATATCTGCTGTCAAATTTATGAGAAAAGTTGTTATTTTGTAATTTAAAAATGTGCAATCGTCTTTCCTGGGAACGAAATGCTTTTACAACTCTTACCGATGGGAAAGATGTATACTGTCCACTCCCCAAAAATATTACGCTTAATAATACATATAATGCAACAAAACGGCAAATTTATCTCATTATAATTCATATTATTTTGTGAAATGGGTTTAAAAATTTTTAAAAATGAGATTTCTTAAAATATATATATTACAGATAATAAAAAATATAGATTCATGTGTGCTTTTATAGTTTAATATAATAGTTATAAAAATAAACTACGTCTATAAATCATTTGATATATTCTACAGTAAGTCAGTTTAAATGCTCCATATTTGTCTGCGTCAACATCTGACTTACCTGTTCTTGGAAGTAGATGAAAATAAAGCTAGAAAGTTCGAATTTCTAGCTTATATTTTCCCTGATGGCAAATTTGTAACAAG
>BPLR01018005.1:0-120993 GCA_021605095.1 Caerostris extrusa | reverse complement strand
GACTCAAACCCGATACCTGTGGTACCGAGCGCCAGTGCTAGCCACTGACCATTCAGGCCCAAGATAATTTAAAGTACTCTAAATTTTTCGGGCACTGATTGAGAATATTATTGATTGTTAAAAAGTAAGTAGGTTTATGAATTCATTTCTATATTTCATCTTCCACAGGTCAACAACAACCATAAGTAATTATTTTATGTCCATAAGTAATATTCATTCAATATATTTTGGAGCAATTCTGATGTAAAAGGTTTACAAAATTACGAGTTTCGGTTAAGAGTCAACAGCAGTTGCACCACTAAAAATACCCAAAAACCCTTAAAACGGGCGCCCCCTGCCCACTTTTACGACCCCAAACTGCGGCGAGCACACTGGGTCATAACCCTGGACCACTCTTAAAACTCCAGGTCCATCGATTTTCGTGCATCGCGTGCCACTGACCATCGGTCTTCCCCCTACAGAATAATAGTCCGACGGTTACAGCGAGTTCCGTTAACTGTCGGGCGAGAAAAAAGCTCTCAGCAAAATTCGAGAACTTTTATGGCCGCTCGTAAAACGAAGCAAAGTTCGTTCTCAAAAGGTTTTTAAAAGGTGGGACAAAGACTTGTTCGAAAAGTATGCAAAGCGCATGCAAATGTGGTCGGCCGCAGCAATAAGTGGCCGCATAAAAGAAGCAGTAATTGGATAGCTTGAACCAGGAAGCATTGTGGGAGAGTAAAGTCCCTCTTCTATAGGCATAACATGTGTTCGCTTTATATTCAAATTGGCCCGAGGTGAGTTGGTTACAGAGTCCTCATAATGACCTCATGTATGGACTTTTAAATTTCTTCTGTATATATCAGTCATGCAATGTATTACAAATTAATATCCCAACGTAATAATACGCCGACTTTGGAGATATGGACATTGTATCGCTGACAGATGCAAAAAAACTTTCAATGTCCATATCTCCAAAGTCGGCGTACTATTACGTTGGGATATTAATCCGTTGATAATTACGTTGGGGCGTACTACGACATTGTATCGCTGACAGATGTAATTTTGCTTTTTGAATTCTTCCTAACTAAACTGTAAGTAATATAAAAAGGTTCTGAAGTCGCCACTGTATGTACTGATGACTTTATTTATAATTTTTAACTTTCACTTATTTGGGTCACATACACAAAAAATTGGAACATTAAAACAAAAGAGGTTTGCGAAGGTTTGGTTTGTCGCTCAACGGTCATTTTGTGCACACTTTGGGAGCATTAGACCCGGACCTACAGTTTAACGTGCCTTCCGAACCATTAATACTATTACCACACCACACCACACCACGCCACAGCACCGTGCCTAGAGCTGAGTTGATTCTTTACAGTATAGAATGATGTGGGTGAGAAGTCCGATTGGGCTCTGTGAAACTCTACGGCCATATGAGATCGTATATCATTTGTCTTACAAAAAGTAATGCCATAAACAAGGGCTGCACCGCTATTACTCACTAACCCTACCTACAGGTCACGTGTAGCTTGAAGATAGGATACGGACGCTAGTAACACTATTCCCACAACACTCTATGATTCTATTAGACTGCGGTATATTATGGTCTATACTACTACGATTCTATTAGACTTAGAATCTATCTAAACAGTGTTTAAAAAATTCCGACTCACTACAGACCACCATGTCACCGCCGGAGACAAACCTCCATGCCACCGACAGGATTCGAACCCGAAGCCTGTGGTACCAAAGGCCAGAGCGCTAGCCTCTTGGCCATTCATGCTTTGCCATTGCATAGATTGATTGATGACTTTATTAAGAATTTTCCTTGGACTTATTTGGTTGCCACAATATACACAAACATGAGAACATTGAAACAAACAGAAACACACATGCGTCAAAAATCTCTCAACAACTCCCTGAAGTTGCAATCGTCTCTGTCTCTGCTTCGAGTGAGACGCAACTCCGTCGTGCTGCCGAGTTGCAATTGAGACGTGTCGCTGCATACATGCATATTTTACTCTCCGCTTAGAAATTCAGAAACAGTTTCAGCCGAGAGAGAGAGGGGAAATCGAGTTTAAAATGCACTGTTCGAATCCCTGATCTTTTCTCTTTTTGTGTGGCAGAGAGTTTTTAGAGTGAGAGAGAGATTTACGTGTTATTTTTTTCTGAATCTCATTTTGGGAAGGCGTTTACAAATTGAATTATTACGTCCGTGCACATTGAAGAAAGGACTTGGAAAACATAGAAGTGCGGAATAGAAGTAACTTTTTTTTTGAGAAGTGAAATGTTGGACAATATGTTAAACGGGTTCGGTTAGGAATACTGCGCTTCATGAAATAAATATGAACAGCTGGAGTTTTTTTTAAGAGACCCGTGAGAAGTAATAGTACATAACGTCTCCAGGTCTATATACGAGTGTAGGGAGTTTATTGTATTATCATGAATAATAATAATGTTAATTGGTATTATCATGTATAATAATAATAGAAGAGAGTTTTTAGAGTGAGTGAGATTTATGGTTCTTAAATTTACTTTACAAATCTCATTTACGGAAAGCATATATATATATCCATCTTTGGTTTGTCGCTCTGCGGTCATCTTCTACACACTTTAGGCTAAACAGACCGGGACCTACGGTTTAATGTGGAATCCGAAACACCAACAAACATCCATGCCACCGCCAAGATTTGAACCTGGAGCCTTCGGTACCAACAGCCAGAGCGCTAGCCAGTTGCCCAGTTTTCCACTTATAATGATCGATATTGAAATGTTGTTGTTTTAATGCAGCTGGCAATGCATAGACAGTTCATCTTTATACCATAAGCAAGGGCTGCACCGCTGTTACGCATTCAGCACTACCTAGTGGGTACGTGTAGCTTGAAGATAAACTACTGGTACTAATGATACTATCCCACAGCGCTTAACGATTCCCTTAGACTGGAACCTGCGGGTTTAAATTGGATTCTGCAACACTGCAAACATCCATAGCATCGCCGGGACTCGAACCCGAAACATGAGATACAGAGCGCTAGCCACTTCGCCATTCAGGCTTTGCCATTGAATATATTGATTGACGACTTTATTTATAATTTTTACCTTGGACTTATTTGGTTGCCATACTATACACAAACACGAGAACATTGAAACAAACAGAAACAACACACATGCATCACAAATCTCTCAATAACTCACCAAGCCTGTCTCTCTGAAGTTGCAATCGGCTCTGTTTCTGCTTCGAGTGAGACGCAACCCGTCATGCTGCCGAGTTGCAATTGAGACGTGTCGCTGCATACATGCATATTTTACTCTCTGCTTAGAAATTCAGAAACAGTTTCAGCCGAGAGAGAGGGGAAATCGAGTTTAAAATGCACTGTTCGAATGCCTGATCTTTTCTCTTTTTGAGTGGCAGAGAGTTTTAGAGTGAGAGAGAGATTTACGTGTTGTAAATTTATTTTTTACGAATCTCATTTGGGAAGGCGTTTACAAATTGAATTATTATGTCCTGTGCACATTGAAGAAAGGACTTGGAAAAACATAGCAGAGCGGAATAGAAGTGACATTTTTTATAGAGAAGAGAAGTGAAATGTTGACATTATGCTAAACGTGTTCGGACAGGAATACTGCGCTTCATGAAATAAATATGAACAGGTGCTGGAGTTTTTTTAAAAGACCCATGAGAGGTTATAGTACACACCGTCTCCTGGTCTATAGACCAGGAGTTTATACTAGGTATTATCATAAATAATAATAATGATTAGTATGATGGACCTAAATGACCGAGTGGCTAGCGCTCTGGCACTCGGTACCACAGGTTTCGGGTTCCAGTCCCGGCGGTGCCTTGGATGTTTGTCACGATTCGGATTCCACTTTAAACCGTAAGTCCCAGTCTTGTATGACTGTCGAACGTTGGGCGTAGAGCTGACAACCCTACCCCGTAAAAAAATCGTCTCGAAATCTGCCAGTCAATAGACGGCCTTCGCCCACACTGGGCTGTTGCGCCAATAATGATGATGATGATCATGGTAAATAATGTGATTTTTAATATCTCATCATCATCAGCGGCGCAACAGCTGCATGGGGGTCGAAGGCCTATTGGCAGATTTCGTAACATGAGATGTTTTCTTTTGATGGGGTAGGGTGATCAGCTATATCAGGCTGGAATCTACAGTGTAAAAGTGGATTCCAATCCCTACAAACATCCATGGCACCGTCAGGATTCGAACCTGAGCATGTCAAATTGTGTTGAGATAATGTGGGTCAATATGCTCTGGATAACTTTGGTGCTCTGGACATAACACAAAACGCGCTGAAACATAACGGACGCAACACCCTTCACGATGTGCAAATACCCAAATTCAGATTGATTTGCGAACGCTAATTGAAAGAGTGGAGAAACACATATCGCACTCGTAAAATAAAAAAAAAAAAATGAAATCATTAAAAAATAGTTATTTCTTTTAGCTTTTCACATTTTTTATATTTCATTTCGAGTGTTATCTATTTTTTACAACGTGCTTTTAGTATCATTATTATTATATTATTTATGTTTGAGTGTCAGAATAATAGTAAACACAAAAATAATAACTCATCATGATTCAATTTTTCACTCGAAAAGAAATGTCTATAGTGACTTTAAATCGAATATATGTCCTGCTGATTTAGGACGCATTTCCAAAGTGGCCCGCAAGTTCATTTGGGTTTGGCCACCCCCTGCTTTAGACAGATGTCGTGTTATCGCAAAATTTGTGATTTCCTTACAGTTGATGTATTTTTTATCCATTTTAACTTTTGCTTCGTTCATTAGACTGTTAAAAATGGAAAATTAAACTTTTATTCTTTTCCTTAAAACGAAAAGGAGCGTAGCTCTTAATGAATTAACACTCCGTTATTTTTTATTGGATGACTTAGAAGAAGAAGAAATATATTTACTACAAAAAAATGTAATTATTTATATCAATATTAAATATAAATAAAATACTACTTTTCGTTTTAAATATAAATAAAAATACTACTTTTCGTTTAAATATAAATAAAATACTACTTTTCGTTTTAAATATAAATAAAATACTACTTTTCGTTTTAAATGTAAATAAAATACTTTTCGTTTTAAATGTAAATAAAATACTACTTTTCGTTTTAAATATAAATAAAATACTACTTTTCGTTTTAAATATAAATAAAATACTACTTTTCGTTTTAAATGTAAATAAAATACTACTTTTTCGTTTTAAATGTAAATAAAATACTACTTCGTTTTAAATATAAATAAAATACTACTTCCGTTACAGTTGCAGATTTGTTTCAAAGAAACTTTTCAATTGAAAACAAAAGATTCTTTTCGGATCGAAGTTATTGTATTTTTAAGTTGACAACACCTACAGTGTTTTGATGGTGTTATAACGCAGCTGGCAATGCAGAGCAACCATACAAAAGAGATTACATAGAATATTAAATTATTGCATAAAAAGTTCTGTAATAGTTATGTAGAATAATTGAGAGCTGGTGAATGATAGCTTTGTAGAAACGTAAAAAGAACTAAATAAAAGAAAAAAATATTTTGGCATTTTGTAAGCATTTTCGTTTCGACAACGAGAATCATTGTAAAAAAAAATTGATTACATGTATTTAGATTTTGTCTTTTATGTGTCTCTAGAAGTGTTTTTAGGTTTTTCATTTGGGTTTACCATCGCACACAGTGATGAGATATTTTTTTCTCTATTTCAGTCAATTAGATTATTATATAAGCGATACAATAAATATCACGTATTAAATTATTACATAAATCTCCGGTAATAGTTAAATAGAAGAATTAAAAGCTGGTAAATGATAGACTGTATAGAAATTACGGAAAGAACTTTTAAAAATAATTTTGCTGTTTTGTAAGCATTTTTGTTTTGAGAACGAGGAGAAATTTGTGGAGAAAAAAGGTGTGCCCGTATTTCGAATATTCACAATAAATTATTCTTAAAAATGTTTTTAAGGTTTTCATTCGAGTGAACCTGATACATTAATATATCTTATGCGGAACCATTTAATTTCTATTTCTAATTTATTACGAAAAAAAATATATTATGCAATGTTTTCTTAACATTTAAAACATTTTCAATTCAATTTAATGTATATATATACTATGCATTAAATAAAACAACAAGTAATATAAAAAAAATCACTCTATTGCAGAAAAGTCCTTTACAAATAAAGTTGAAATTTTCCTTTACATCTGGCGCCATCTATTATTAAATACATGCAACTTAAATCTAAAAAAACTAAAATTAATGAATTAAATTTAATCAATGAATTAATATTTAAAAAAAAAAAAAACTGTATTAACATCAAGTCTCATCCACTATAAATTAAAAAAAAAATATATTTGAACTCGATTGGATGCATAAAAATATTTTTATGAACGATCGAAAATGTGAACAATATATATATATATATATATATATATATATATATATATATATATATATATAGGGACAGTGCGAAGTAATAGTAGAAATTGAATAAAAGGTTATTCTGAAAGATTCTCGGCTATTTAATTTTATTGCACATTCTGAATTCATTTTCTTTCTCTATTGAAACTTCCATTCAACTAGAAGAGTGCACTTTTAGAGAAATCATAAATTTAATCATGTTTATTTAATTACCTTTTCAATAACACCATTATATGGAGAAATAATTTTTGTCGTTTTACTTAGTCAATTGAACTCCTGATATTAATTAATTATGTACCCTGTATTTGCACTGAAATATTCCGAGAAATGTAACTCTTTGAGAATTTAAATATTTGTATTTTATCGAAAGCAAGGATTTTCAAACATTTAAGGAAAAAAATTAATATTTACATTTCGGTATTCATTGAAAAGGGATTAAATGACTTCGATTATGTTTATTGATTTAGAGAAAAGGTTTTTGCTGCATATGAGAAGTATTTAAATAAAGGTTCCAACAGAATTCCGAATATCATTGGTAAAGCAACATTTTAATTTAATTCAACAGAAAAATTAAAATCTTTTTCTCGACTGTTGCCAAGTAAAAATTAAAACACCAATAACCTTTAATTAGAATGAAAAGAAATGCTTTTGCTGTAATTATGAATGCAGATGATTGAAAATTAATTATGATAATTAAAAATTGACACTCAGGCTTTTGGAAATTTTTCACGTTCAATATTTACAAGTAATTCATCTAATGAGGGTTAAATTCTACTTTTTACATCAATGTTTATGTTTCCAGGTTGGCAACGAACTGTGATACCGAGCGCTAGCCACTCGGCCCTCATGCCCCAAATTGCCTTTATTAAATGTGATTAATATTGGTTGTCGCTCATGGTCCCGGTCAATGCTGAATCTGCTTGAAGCGTTCAAATGTGTTCAAATGGCAGGGTCCAAGACCCTGGCATTTGAACACAACATTTTAAAATTTGTCTGCTTGCAAAAGAGAGAAATTTACAATACTAGTTCAAAAGTCTAGTTTAAAAATTTAAAGTAATTCTTTCAAATCTACATTAATCTTCTCCAATGATGGCAACCTGATGAAGAATGGGCGCTGGCCTTTGGTACCACAGGTTCCAGGTTCTAATCCTGGAGGTGGCATGGATGTTTATGAGTGGTTCAGAATCCATTTTATACTGTAGGTTCTGGTTTGTTTAGACCTCATGCGCACAAGATAACCGTAGAGCGACAAACTAAACCAAACTCTCCAATGACGAAAAAATTGTTTTATGTGCGTTAAAAATTAATTTTATCTTTCTTTTGCCTCAATATTTAGTGAAACAATTTGCATTGAATAAAACATTGAAGTTCAATTTATAAAGCGATTGCTGAAATAAGATTTTTGCCTTAATTTTTAAGCATTCGTTTGAGAAGGAAACTCGAGCCCGTTTCGATTTGTATTAAGATTTGGGTGTAAGGAAAAATACCTGTTTATCATTATAGAAGAAAAATTCTGGTTTTAAGATGATTACACGTAAGGACAAACACGGAAGTGTTCTTATTTTTTTGTTCAATATTCTCATATCCATATTCAGTGAGTCACTCATTTCTTGAATAATTTCCGTGTGTGCAGTGGCAGTAGACCAAAACCAAACAAAATACTTCCTTACGTAAGCAAGGTGTCTAGACAATATTATTTGTTTATTCACAATTTCTAAATAATTGCCCTGCAAGATGGAAAAAAAAATTTCTTTTTTCAAATAATTCTATCAGCTCACACTCTCCCTATATATATATCGTGTTCAAATGTTCAGTCGTTCATAAAACACTTTTTATTCATCCACTCGAGTTCAAATACATTTTCTATGAACTTGTAGTGGAGGACATTGGATGTTAATGCAGTTTTTTTCAAATATTTATTCAGTAATTAAATTTAATGAATTAATTTTAGATATTTTTAGATTTAAGTTGCATCTATCTACCAATAGATGTCGTCAGATAAACTTAAAAAAAAGAAATGAATGAAAATTATTTTTAAAAAACTTTCTGCAATAGAGTGAAAAAAAAAGTAGGAATTGACTTTAAAATTTTTTTTATATTACTTGTTTCTTATCTGAACTTAATAAGGACTAAAATTTAGCTTTCATAAACCATGCCAGAAGCAGTTTGGGACTTGCGTAGAAATATTGAGTAAGATTTAAAAAAAAAAAAATCATTCTTAAAAAGTTTTTAAATATTTGATGGAATTGATCAAAATGTATCTCTGTATGTATATATATATACTTATCTAAATATATATATAAACTAAGACATATATGTGGATGTAAACTCAAGAAGACTTTTTCCCGTGGTAAACATTTCCGAGTCCATAACCATAGTTCCGAAGAAACGTCCAGAGAATATTTTCTCCTTTTATTCCGCGCTCACCTAAAAGGGATTTCTTAGTCGAAAATCCCTCCGGATCTCCCGAGAAAACCCCAGTCCACGGTAAATATAAAGTAAAATCGAGCAGCTAATGCAGCTGACAAACACTTAGACAGCTGTCTTGGAATGCCTTAAGACAAGCACTGCACCAACGCTACTCACTGAGCACTACCCAGGAAGTGCGTGTAGCTTGAAGATAAGCTACGGACGCGGAGTAACACTACCCCCGTAACGCTCTACGATACTGTTAGACATGAACCTACAGTTTAGAGTGGAGTTTTGAACCTTTACAAACGTCTGTGTCCCCTCCCGACTCGAACCCGAAACACTTGGTACCAACCGCCACAGCGCTAGCCACTCTGTCATTCAGGCCCCATGCTTTTGATGTAAAGAACAACAGAGTATGAAATATGTTTATATATTCATCTCTAATTTTCTGTGTCTGTATAAATATATTTACATATACTTAACACCTATCTATCTATCTAAATTATATATATATAATCATCATTTGCTCAACGGCCCAGTGTTGGCCAAGACCTTCTACCGGCTGGTAGATTTGGAGACGAGAGATGTTTTTCTTTTTACGGGGTAGGGTTGTCAGCTCAACAGTCATATGAAACTGGGACCTTCGGCTTAAACGGGATTCCGAACCACTACAAACATCCATGGTACCGCCGGGACTCGGACCCGAAATCTGTGGTACCGAGCACCAGAGAGCTAGCCACTCGGCCATTCGGGCCCCATGTACATTTTATAAAGAAAATTTTACCTTGACTACCCTCCGATGCGAGGCAGATACTCAGTCGTCAAAATCTCCACCGAGTCGTTCAAAGCATATTTCTAGCAGGACTTGAGGTTTTTGTATAAGGCATTAAATTACAAATTCGTTGAAGTCAAATACAGGTGTTCGAAAAAACTTAAACGAGCACCTTAAAATAAAAACAAGTAATATACAAAAAAAAAATTGTAAGGTCAAATCCTACTTATTTTTCACTCTATTGCAGTAAGTCCTTTATAAGTAATTTTTAATAATTTTTTTAAGTTTATCTGGCGCTCTATTGGTAGATATATGCTTGTGTATATACTTAAATCTGAAAAAAAAAATTTAATGAATTAATTAAATTTAATGAATGAATTAACATTGAAAACCTGTATTAACCTCACGTGTCATCCACTACAAGTTCAAACAAAATGCATTTGAACTGGAGTGGAGGAATAGAAAGTATTTTTACGAACGATTGAAAATTTGAGATATATATATATATATATAGGGAGAGTGTGAGCTAATAGATGGAATTGAAAAATAACGCTAAAAACGAAAATCAGGCACATATATATATATATGTATATTATATACCTAATAAGAATATCTCTATTTTTTCTATCTCCCATATATATATATATATATATATATATATGCACTTCGATGTAAACAAGAAGAAGGAAATGTTTACCGCAGAAAAAAAAAAAAAGATTTAAAGTCCATAACCACAGTTCCGAAAAAACGTCCAGAGAATATTTTCTCCTCTTTTCCCAAAAGGGATTTCCCAGTGGAAAATCCCTGCGGATCTCCGAGAAAATCTCCAGTCCATGGTAAATATAGAGTAAACTAGAGCTTCATCTTATCGACAATTTTCCCCCTTCTCTCTCCTTTTCTTTTTGCTGCTGTTCCTGATGAAGGATCTCCCTGAGATGTTCTCCCAGAGACAGGAGAGCAGCGATTGGAGATCGTAAAAAATGGCGCCCACTGGTCACTTCTGGAGAGGGTTTATTACTGGTGGGAGCCTTTTTTTGTTTTTTATAGTTGGGTATTAGATATAAAATCTAATTGGTTTTCAATGACCTTTAGGATACAGGGATCGACTTCTAAGAATAGATCGCGATCGAATTGTTTATTCCGTAAATAGCAATCGCTATTGCACCATGCACTACTATGTCCAAAAGTTAGACCAGTTTTCCCGGGGCTTATTTAATATGAATTTTTTTTTTTTTTTTTTTAGGTTGCTGGCACTGTCCTTGACATCTGTGTGAAATTGGAAGTTGAAATAGAGTGAGATGGTAAAACTGATTCCGGCGATTTTTGAAATGTCATTTCAATCGATTCAAAACGATGTTCCTGGAGTGGGCTTTTGAGTTTATTGAATAGCCAGAAGTAGCATGATACTAAATCAGATGAATGCGTGGGTTGTGGAACGATATGGGTTTCATTACGGGCAAAAGTCACAAAGAATCAATGCTGTGTGAGCTGGCGCATTCAGTGTTTTCGGTACACATCGAAATTTGAAACGTTTGTCTCTCAAAACATCTTTTAAAATGGAATTTTGAAATTCCAACAACAACAAGATCTCTAACTTTAAATCGACGGTTTGCAAGTACCTAATCTTTTATTTTTTTTGGACGTGAGCTTCGTCGGTTGACGTGGAAGGTCGACCAGAGGGTTCTAGCACTAGTACCCCAGCACTACCATGTAGCTTGAAGAGAAGTTACGGACTCGGAGTAGCACTATCCCCAACGCTCTACGTTCCTATTAGACTGGGACCGACTGTTTAAAGTGGATTCCGAACCACTACTGACATCCATGGCACCGCCGGGGCTCGAACCCGAAACCTGTGGTACCACTAGCCACTCGGCCGATAACGCCCTAAAAATATATTTAGTATACCATTTCTTTGGAGAGAGTAAATTGAGAGGTTTGGTATGGTATATCGCTCTACGGTCATCTTGTGCACATTTTAGGCTAATTAAACCACATCCACATCACAAACATCCCAGCCACCGCCAGATTCGTACGTGAAACCTGCTGTATCAAATCCAGAGCGTATCCAATTGGTTATCAGACTGCGAGAGAGGAAATTGAGGTAATTTAAATATGATTTTTTTAAATGATCCTTTGGTTTCCTGTTCAACATTCATTCAGAATCTGCATAGCATTCATTGTATATGTTCTAGAAATAACTCATGACCGGAAGACATCTTCTTTTATTTGGGCATCCATGAATCTGCTCCAATTTGCTGACCTGTAATTTTCCAAACCGAAGTTTTGGAACGGAACTCATACAAAGTGATGCTTAGAAATACCCATACCCACTTCATAATTGCCCTACACACTATAATTTCCGGATCACTCGAAATCCAAGACAGAAGAACTTAAAACTCTCTTTCTCTTTTTAATTTTTTTCTTTCTTGTCGACAGTATGGGTTTTAAATCAGACAAGGTAATCCTTTCTCCAGTTTTTTTTCCTCTTTTTTTCTTCTTTCCAGTTGATTACTTGATGGCACAGGAAATAAATGGGGGAAAAAGATACTGGAAAAACTATAAAAGAACGAAAAGAAAAGTTTCCTTTTTAGTTTTTGTTTTTGGTCTCAGTTCTCCTTTTTGCCAGAGATGTATAATTTTATTAAGCGGATAACGAGACAAAATGGAGATGGTTTTCTGTTCTGTAAGAAAACACTGCAAATAATCATTATTTGCAGTAACTTGTTTTTATACTACTGTGCCCAAAAAGTAAGACCGATTATTTTTATTTTTTTTAGTTAACTCTTTATTTATTCTTCCAAAATTATTTCGTCGTTTCAAAGTCATCCCCTCTGGAGACAATGCATTTATGACAACTTTTTTTTTCTTATCCTCGGTGCATGTTAAAGAGTCATCGGCAGGGATGGCCTTCAAACAGATCGGCGATTCACGCTGAATCTCTTCAATTGACTCAAAATGGTGTACTCGAGTGGTCTTTGGAGTTTAGCCAGAAGTCGCACGGTGTGAATACGATGGTTATGGAACGATATGGGTTTAATTTTTGGTCGAGAAAGTCACTAAGAATCCATGCAGTGTGAGCTGAACTCCGGAGACACCGTTTTTTTACCGAGTCGATTGATGAGACATTTCAAATATCGCCGGAATCAGTTTTAGCGCCTCACACAGCCAAGCTTAACTCAAGCACTCATGAATATTTTGGCAGTGTCCTTCACATCTGTGTGATATTTTATGTCAACAACCTAAAGCAGGAAAAAAAAATTGAAATACCATATGCAAGGAAAATTTAAATTGAAAATGGGTCTTACTTTTGAACACAGTAAAAGAAAAGAAATTGGGGTAGTTTAAATATGATTTAAAAAAATGAACATTGGTTTTTCTGTCCAACATTATTGTATATGTTCTAGAAATAACTCATGACTGGAAGATATCTGCTTTTATTTGTACAACCATGTATCTGCTCGAATCTGCTGACATGTAATTTTCCAACGAAGTTTTGGAACCGAACTCATCCACTGTGATGTGGGGGAAATACCCATACCCACTTCGTAATGGCGCACCACTCTATAATTTCCGGATCACTCTGAAATTCAAGACAGAAGAACTTAAAACTCTCATTTTTTTCTTTTTAATTTTTTTTTATTTCTTGTCGACTATATGGGTTTTAAATAATACGAGGTAATCCTTTCACTCGTTTTTTTTCCGATTTTTTTCTTTTTCCAGTTGATTACTTGATGGCAGAGGAAATAAATGGGAAAAAGATACCGGAAAACTCTAAAAAGAACGAAAAATAAAAGTTTCTTTTAGTTTTTGATTCTGGTCTCTGTTCTCTCTTTTTGCTTCTGAGATGTATAATGTTATTAAGCGGATAACGAGATCAAATGGTAATGGTTTCTGCTCTGTAAGAAAACACTGCAAATAATCATTATTTGGAAACTTGTTTTTATACCACTGTGCACAAAAAAGTAAGACCAATTATTATTTTTTTTTTTGCAAACTTTTTATTTATTCTTCCGAATTTATTTCATCGCCTTCAAAATCATCCCCTCCGGACACAATGCATTTATGCCAACTTTTTTTCCAATCCTCAATTCATGCTAAAAAGTCATCGGCTCGAATGCCCTTAAATGCGCGCGGCGGTTCACTTTGAATCTCTTCATACCTTAAGCATCCAAGACAACTGTCTAAGTGTTTGCCAGCTGCATTAGGAGAAAAAAATTCCACCAATGGTTACATATAAAAAAAAAATTATTTACTTAAACACAAGAATATTCATCACACATACATCGGAAATACTTTATACTGCTGAGCCCAAAAGTAAAACCAATTATTTATCCCCTCCGGACACAATGCACTTATGCCAACGTTTTTTCCAATCCTCAATGCGTGCTAAATAGTCATCGGCAGGGATGGCCTTAAAAGCGATTCATGGTGAATCTCCTCAATCAACACAAAACGTTGTCCCCGGAGTGTTTATCTGATTTTAGGGAATAGCCAGAAGTCGCACGGTGTGAATACAGTGGTTGTGGAACGATAGGGGTTTCATTTTTCGCGAAAAAGTCACGAAGAATTAAAGTAGTGTGTAATCTGGCGCATTCATTGTTTTCGGTACCCATCGAGATTTGACGTCATAACTGGAAAGGACCGATCCTTTTGAAATTCCAACATCCTCAGCAAGGTCTCTCATTGTAACTCGACGGTTTGCAAGCACCCAATCTTTAATCTTTTGGACGTGAGCTTCGTCGGTTGAGGTTGGCGGTCGACCAGACGGCTCTTCGTCTTCAACGCGTTCTCTGCCTTCTTTGTACTGTTTATACCACTTGTAAACATTTCTTTCCGATACTGGAATGCTCACCGAATGCCTTCTGCAACATTCTATACGTTTTCGCAAAAAAAATTGAATGCAAATTCATTGCTCAATTCATTCAGACATTTCAAAAATCTCCGGAATCAGTTTCAGCGTCTCACAAAGCCGAACGTAACTCAAACACCAATTAATATTTTGGCGTCAAATTTCACACATATGTCAAGGACACTGTCAGTAACCTAAAACTGAAATTCCATAAGCCCCGGAAAATTTAAATTGAAAATGGGTCTTACTTTTTGGACACAGTAGTATTATCCTGAAACGTAAATGATTTATAAAGATCAATTTCCTTTCCTTTCCTTTCCTTTCTTCCCCATAGATGCATTAAAGAAGAGAAAACGCAAAACTGAGATCGAAGTAAAAGGATTTCTAAAATATCAGGCAGATCATGAAACATAAATGATTGTTTCGAATATTTCTTCAAGATCGAAATTTGATATTCCTTTTCCTTTCCAAAAACACTTCTCGCTTTCCGTTTCATGCATTTTTATAGACCTGGAAAAAATCGCAGGTAAATCTCGCTTTGCACATAAAATGTTGGAGATGAGAGATATTTATCTCTGAATACATTGGTTTCTATGAATGTCTTAAAAAATTCGACGGATTTATTGGATCGCCATTTTGTTATTTGTTGTTGCCATTTTTCTTCTTCGCAATATATTTCCATTTACTAGACCTTTCAGGCTTTCGTAGAAACGAAAACGTAACGATTGCTTACAGCCCTGTTGTTCGGATTTATTTAGTTATTTATTTATTTATTCTACTATGATTTACGGAAGGGCGAAATATTTATTGCTCTCTTTTTTTATTTACTGAGCAAGAATATTTTAGCGGTTTTTTTTTTTCACCATGTTAGAAAAAATGTTTACAGAATTTTGGCGTAAGATTAAAATAATAATAAAAAAATAAAATCTGCTCGGCAAATTTCAACTTATCATGTGTGAACATTCGAGAACGGATGAATCAACTCAGGAATAGGCCAATGTTTAATAACGCAAGAGATATATATGAACAATGGATTGGGATGCTACAAGAACGGCCAAATTCAATAATCACATGAATATAGCAGTGTTCAATAGATCTAGAACTTCATGAAGAAGGAATTGTCCAATAATCTCTAAAAGTATATTCAAAAGTAAGATAAATGCCGTAGCAAATGAAGAATGAAGTATTCCAAATTCTACAAGAAACACTATAATATTTGTAATTAAATAATAATATTTTTAAATTTATATAACTTTCATGATATTCGAATTGTTTCCTAAGTATTTATAAAGGAATGCGTAAGTTTTAAATTAATATAGTTTGGCCTACAAGTAAAAAGATAATTGGCCATTGAAAGTTTCGTTACAAGTAACGTGTTTTCAGAAATGAAGAGACTCAATGACGATTATAACAATATAAATATGTTTCGCATAGGCACTCAAACTGGTGGGAGTTTCCCGGACTACTGTGCCCGAAAAGTAAGACCCATTATTTATTTTTTTTTTTAGAAACTCTTTATTTTTTGTTTCAAATTTATTTCAGCACCTTCAAAGTAATCCCCCTCCGCTTAGTAATTAAAAAAAAAATTAAGTCAATTCCTACTTTTTTCACTCTATTGCAGAAAAGTCCCTTTATTTGTAAAGTTGAAATTTTCCTTTTACATCTGTCGCCATCTATTGGTAGATATATGCAACTTAAATTTAAAAAAACTAAAATGAATGAATGAAATTTAATTAATGAACTAATATTTGAAAAAACTGTATTCACATCTAGTGTCATCCACTACAAGTTAAAAAAAAATGTATTTGAACTTGAGTGCATGAATAAAAAGTATTTTATGAACGATTGAAAATGTGAACAAGATATATATAGGGAGAGTGCGAACTAATGCAGTAGAACCTCTGTAAGTCGAACTTCAAGGGAGGCGCCAAATAATTCGAGTTATAGAGGTTTCGACTTACGCGGATTTTGTTAGGAAATATTCGATTTGTAGAGGTTTAGATTCTGCCTAGCTTATTTTGAGAATTACAATAAGAATATTTCGTAGAATTGGTTATTCTATTTTCTGTATACTCATACTTACTTATTTACTATATATTATTTTGCTGTATACTTATTTTTCTTCGAGCTATAGAGGCAATTAGTTTCAAATGATCGAGTTGTAAAAATGTTGTAAAATCAAACATTGCTAGTGTTCGAGATGCAAAGGTCCAAATTTTTTTTTCGAATTATGAAGATAAAATCTATACCAAAATGGCTTGTGGGGATTGACTCATTATTTCGATTTATAAAGGGTTGAAATTTCGAGTCATGGAGGTTTTGGACCTTGAAGGGAAGGGAAGAAAAATTTTTCGAGTTGGTGGTTTTCGACTTAATGAGGTTCTACTGTAGTAGGAATATAAGAAAAGGCTTAAGTTATTTGAAAACTCCAAATTGAATGCATTGTTTGCAGTATCAAAGAATCAATTTTATTTTAATCTGTGCAAAAATATTTAACGGAATATTAATTTAGAAGAATTACATCGTTTCTATTAACCAACGACAAACTTCAGACGAAGCTCCCATTGATTTTCGTTAACTATTTGGTAACGACGCAACTGATTTGTTTCCCAGTAGCGCTTTCCTTGGGCACATCTTTTGTGATGCTAATGGGACCTCTTCGATCCACTGATTACCCCATTCTGTAATGACCACAACAAGCGCTTCTAGTTACTTGCTGGAATATTTTTCTATC
Source organism: Caerostris extrusa (assembly GCA_021605095.1). Classification (NCBI taxonomy): domain Eukaryota; kingdom Metazoa; phylum Arthropoda; class Arachnida; order Araneae; family Araneidae; genus Caerostris; species Caerostris extrusa. The sequence continues at coordinate 103,807 of BPLR01018005.1, read as the reverse complement.
TGCGGAGTGGACAGTGGCAAATTCTACATCATGGAGCCAACTCCAGCCTTTTTTGATACCAGATTTGGCACTACATCACAGGTTGGCTCCACCCCCTTTAAGACAGACATTTATATTGTTGTTCTAATGCAGCTGGCAATACAGAGACAGTTCATCTTTATGTCATAAGCCCGGACTGCACCGACGTTACTCATTTAGCACTACCCACGAGGTGCTCATAGTTCGAAGATAAGCTACGGACGCGCAGTAACACTACCCCGTGCAACGATCTACGGTCTTGTTAGAACGGTACCTACGGTTTAAAGTAGATTCCGATTCACTACACACATCTGAAAATATTTTTTCAATATTGTAATAACCAAATATATGGGACCTCATGGCCTAGTGGCTGCTCGGTACCACAGTTTTCGGGTTCGAGTCCTGGTGGTACCGTGCTTGTACATGTCTGATGTTTGTAGTGCTTCGGAATCCACTAAACCGTAGGACTAACCAAACAACTGACTTATTATGCAGCACTAATAAACTAATAGCCCTAACTAATGATACAATGAACTAATTTTGATGTGATGATGATGATCAAGTGGCTAGCGCTCAGTGCCACAGGTTTCGGATTCGAGTCCAGGCGATGTCATAGATATTTGTAGTGGTTCGAATCCACTTTAAACCGTAGGCCCCGGTCTCATAAGATAGTTGTGGGGACTTGTGGGGATAGTTTGATTCGCTTCCGTAGTATATCTTCAAGCTACACGGGCTTCCTGGGCAGGTGTCAATGATTAACAGTGGTGCATCCCTTGCTTATGGCATAAAGATGGTAAGTCTTTTGTATTGTGAGGTACATTAGAAACAAAATAATAAAATATATTTAATTCAGCATCCATTATAGATTTCAGTATTATTAATATTGAATATCAATATTTTTTCCATTTGAAATTCATATACTATCAATGTTAATTTCAAATTCGAGAAAACATTTCTTAAAACAGTTTTATATTTATTTTACTTTAGAATTTGATATATCTTATTCGAACTATCTATTTAAACCAAATCTTTTCAATATTCTATGAAATATTAATGTATTTTTATGAGACAGAATAAAAATAAAACTACGTTCCCTTTCATAATATCTAAATGTTAATGGATGCATTTTAAATTCAGTCTATCTAATAACATTATCATTATTATTTTTCCCCTTTCGTAGAACGAATGTAATGAAATAATTATTCACGTGTAAACAAATGTACTGCAATAGAATGAATAAAAAAGCAAAATAACTCGATAAGAATATTTTAAGGAAACTAGTAGAATATAAAGACATAAAATAGAACATGAAAAAAAAATCAATTTCACATTTTCGAATACACTTTTATGCAGCAACTTTAGTAAATTTTCGTTGTCCCTACAAAGACCTTATTATTCTGATAACTCTTTTAATCCAACACGGAATAAAATTCAAAAGAAATCAAATATTAACCTGCTCTCTCAACCAATATAGATATTCTTTTGTTTTTTAATTCTTGTCGAGAAGTTCTTTCAAATGTAAAGTGCGTTTCTCAGAAAATTCCAGGATTTTTTCTTCTTCAATTTGCAGTTTATAAGCTGCCATGGAGATTCAAACGACTTTCTTCTAACACTTTTAATTGAGTTACATGTTTTGGCAAAGTGTAATGATCGTTTGGTCTCATCGCTTTCAAATCGGCTTTGGCTGCCTTGGCGAAGTTTGGCTTGCAAACTGAAAATAATCCTTTATGTTTGTTGGGATTCTATTTGAATTAGTAGGAATACTAAAAAGCTTGTGGAAAACTGCTATTTTACGTTACATAAATTAAAATGAGTTAATGAATATTATATAATTAGTTAGGACTAGAATTAATAAGTATTATATAATGAAACAATTAGTGTCTCTATTGTCTAGAATTCTGCTCTTTATTTGGATTTTATTTAAATTTGTAAGAATTCTAAAAAGGCTTATGAAAAACTGATATTTTACGTAACATTAATTTAATCACTGTTGCATAAATTAAAGTTAATTATTGATTGTTGTATAATTAGTTACGACTAGAAGTTAATTAGTGTTGTATAAGTAATGATTCAATTAATGTTTCTATTGTCATTTAAAAATGAAGCCTTCTTTTATATTTAAATGAATTCACTGAAAAATAACGTGACACATTTTGTTTTGAGGGAAATATTGGCAACACTGAATTTTATCCACAAAATTTAAAAAAAACACCAATAACATCCTACAATGTTATAATTGCAGAATGCAGAATAATCCATTAAGATACTATACTTTTTCACTTATCAAGATATACTCATGTTTGTGAAAATTGCAACACCATGAAGGAATCGTCATAATTGAATGAAATTTAATACACAATTGAATGGTAGTGATACAAATAAATGATTAAATGTTCAAAGCAAACAAACAATAACAAGAGATCGGAATCAGTATTTTTGTGTAGCCACCACGCTCCGCAATAAGTGCTGCTACACGACGTGGCATGGAGTCAAACAAATTTTGAATGTCTACCTGAGGAAGAGCATTCCATATTGTTTGTATGTGCACCCAAAGTTCGTCCGCTGAAGCAACAGGACGATGATCACGAGCGAGATGCCGACCAACGAAATCCCACACATGTTCAATCGGCGACATATCCGGGGAATACGCAGGCCAAGGAAGAAGCTGTACCTGTCGCTTTGCAAAGAAGGATTGAACAGTTCTAGCGATATGAGGGCGGGCATTGTCCTGTTGAAATACAGCGCCTGGCAAGCTTTGAAGGAAGGGAACATCTTGGGGCTGTAGAACTTCACTGATGTACCGGTTGCTGTTCAGATTGCCCACAATTCTTAGCAATTGAGATCGTCCATGATATGCTATGGCACCCCAGACCATAACTCCGGGTATTCGTCCACTGTGGCGCTCGATAATGCACTCCGGAAGGTGGCGTTTACCGGCATAGCGTCTGACACGAATACGGCCATCATGGTACCACAAATTAAAGCGGGATGCGTCAGAAAACACGACATGCTGCCAATTAGAACGCCAGTCTCTATGCTGAGCGGCCCATTGTATCCGCAGGCGGCAATGGTTTAGCGTGAGAGGGATCCTGTATAAAGAAGTCCTTGCACGCAGTCCACGCTGCAGCAGACGTCTACGAATTGATGAAGCACACCGTGAAACACCTGTAGCTATTGACCACTGTGCTGCCAATTGTCTAGAAGAAGCTGTACGGTCCGTCAGCGCTATGCGGAGCAGGTGTCTATCATCGTGAGCTGACGTCACATTTCGGGGTCACTCCCGGATTTCCGAGTTGTCCGACACTCGTCAGTCCGCTGCTTCCAAAGACGTATCAATGTGCTGCTGTTACGCTGCACACGAGCGGCTACTGCACGATAAGACAATCCAGCTTCACGAAGGCGGATGATTCTCCCCGTTCAAACTCTGTAAGTTGTTCAAATCTCGCTCTCTTTCGTCGAAGAGGCATAAATAACGATTGAGCTAACGTTTACCACTAGCAGATAACCATACACGCCTCGCTACAGCCGTCTATTTAATCGGAACCATCCACCGTTCAGAGGGCGCTACTCAGCATACGCATGCGCTACGGATTTGAAATTCTAATCATTTGCATATCATGCACTAATTTGCATTTCCTGAAAATTTCAGCTCACTCGCGTAAGTCCTTCATGGTGTTGCAATTTTCACAAACATATTTTAATGCTACTAATCCAATAAAATATTTCAAAATGAATCGTAAATAAAGAAAATGCATTTCAAAAAGTGGAAATGCTTACCAGGATAAACAAAATAATGTTAAAAAATACAAAAATTCTTATAAATTTTCAAAGAGAGCAAAATTTTACTTTCAAAATATAACATTAATAATTTTAAAAAAATGAATTGCCTAGTTACAAAATTGAAAGATTATTTTCTTTTAAAAAAAATTGTGAATGTCTAAATCACATTGAGTTATAAAAATATATTTCAAATATTTTAAAAACAAATTCTATTAGAAATTCTGAAAACGGGCATATAAGTAAAAAAACAAGAAATATAATATGCAATTCAAATTAAAGAGGAATTATTATGTTCGATTTCAAAACTATTAAATTCTGTATTTAGCCCGATTATAAATTGAATCACAGCAATTAAATAAATTGAAACAATTCACTTTACGAATAATTCTGAATAAAGTAAATTATTTTTAAATCTTTTATATTTCATCTCTTTTAAATTTTAATATCATTTGTGGTTAAAATAGAGAAGGAAAAAACAAAAATGACTCTCAAACATAAGCTATTAAATTTGCGGTAATTTTTTGAAAGCAGAAAATTTTTAAAATATTAAGAATAAAATAAAGAAAACTTTACAATAATACAATGTTACTATCACAGAAATAGCAAGTGAAAAATGTATAATTTAATTGCACTAAAGTTTTAAATTACATTAAAATTTTTGAGTAAGGTTATAACTAGATAAATATAATAATATAACATAATCTTTAATACATTTTATTGAAATCTGTTTCTTTTAAAAGAAGTAGATTATTTTTATTTAATGTACTACTGTGTCCAAAAAGTAAGACCAATTTAAATTTCCTGGGCATATGGTATTTCAATTTTTTTCCTTTTTCAGGTTGTTGGCATTTTCCTTGATATCTGTCGGAAATGTGACGTTAAAATATTCATTAGTGTTTGAGTTACGCTTTACTAAATCTGATTCTGGCGATTTTTTAAATGTCTTTTCAATCAACTGTGGTCTTTTGAGTTTAGGGAATAGCCAGAAATAATCGCCATCTTTTAAAATGGAATTTTGAAGTTCCAACGCCATCAGCAAGGTCTCTAATTGTAAATCGACGGTTTGCAAGCACCAACTAATGAAACTGTAATGAATATTTTGACAGGAATTTCACACAGATGTCATGGACAGTGCCAAAAACCTAAAAAGGAGAAAAAAAAATTGAAATACCATATGCCCGGGGGATTTAAATTGAAAACTGGTCTTACTTTTTGGACACAATAGTAGGCTATAAATTTAATAAAACTACAGAACATTAGAATAGGAACTTTGGAAACATTAGAACGCAGTAAAAAAAAATTATCTTGCACTATTTTAAATGACCTAACCTGAAGTATTTGTTAAATCATTTTAATTAAATTCAATATGTAAAAAGCAAATGTATTTCGTAAGCTTTGTAATTAATGAATCCTACAGAAATACGTGCTTTCAAAATGCGACAGTCTATAATTTAAACAAACTCATCATACTCCTTTTACAATTTACATAAAAGCAGGGAGTATGTATTGTGCAAACATCTGTTAAAATGAAATATATTGTTTGAAGAACTCTTAGCATATTTTATGATTATAGTAAACTACCGTTACGCTTGAGTATTGTGTTTGAACACATTTTGTAATAGTGTTATGTCTAACCAAACATATGTAAATAGAAATCATGTCATTGATTCTGATAACATTTATTTAAATAACGATAAATGCTAATTTAAAATAATGCTAAATGCATAAAATATTACATAAGTTTATTTGCATATTATGAAATAGAGGAATTTAAATAGATAGAATGACATGAAAAATTTAAATTTAATATGAAAGATTTTAATTCGTTAAAATGTTAATTTAACAAATTTTAGTTGGAATGTTAATTAAAAAAGTATGTTGTTCAATCCGTCATTCTATTTAAAATTATTTTTCATAACGCGGATTTTGTGTAAAAGGGCCTGAATGGCCGAGAGGCTAGGTCTCTGAGCTCGGTTCCATAGGTTTCGGCGATGTCATGGATGTTTGTTGCTGTTCGGAATACAGTTTAAAGCGTATGGCAACGTATTTGGCATGGGATGCACGTTAAACCAACTGTAGTGTTCAATGTGCTTGATTATTTCGGTTTTTGGACGAAAAAATGACTTCGAAGTCATTCAATATTTGTGACACTGTGGGTGGAAAGCCCATCCACTACGGGAAAAGTAATACGAAATTGGATTTGATAAATCGGTGGAACTTTTTTCCTACCATATCATTCCCCCTTCTTCCAGTATCTTCAGTTCAAATATGAACTCATTGCCCCGAGTGATTCTTTTTTGACAGCATTTTGAAAGTGTGACTTTAATTATAATGACTGCGTATTTTAATTGTTGTGTTCGTCAATGTTTTATAACTTAATCTAAGAATAACATGAAAAATTTTTACAAATCATTATTATCACGCTATGTTGCTGAAAAGTGCTTTATAAATAAAGTTGAAATTTTATACTTAATTTTGCGCCATCTATTGGTAGATACATACAACTTAAATGTAAAAAAACTAAAAGGAATTAATTAAATTTAATGGATTAATTAATATTTGAAAAAACTGTGTTAACATCCAGTGTCGTCCACTGCAAGTTCAAAAAAATGCATTTGAACTGGAGTGGACGAATAAAAAAGTACTTTATGAACGATTGAAACTTTGAACAAATATATATAGGGAGAATATGAACTAATAGAAGAAATTGAAAAAATTAATCACTTGAAAATATCGTTATGCTGCCATCCTTTTCAGACTAACAATGCTGTCCCCAAAAACAATTAAATTTAATTATTTCTCGCGCCATTCTTCGACGCAGGTCTTAACCACGCTGCGGCTTCATCTTGAATTCCAGCCCCGTAAAGCCCACCGACATTAATCACCGATTCAAAAGCCGGCAGTGCACCTTCCTGAAATATCGCCACTCGCAATTACGCCACCACCGCAGAAATAAGCCCTACGAGAGAGAGTGCACACCGAGGCAAAAATTAACATACGTGCCCCCATAGATCATTGGCGCCCTTTCTGTAACAGCCCTTACCTGTTGTGGTGACGGCAAATCGTTTATCACTGATTGGACAAAAGGATACACGTGACAGTTTGGCTATTATGTGCCGGGCCAAATTGGAACCTTTTTTCTTTCTCTCTCCCTCCACCCTACGCACGATCTTGTATTTATTTAATTATTCATTTAAAAAGAACCTAAGAGTGGGCTAATTAACTTAATTGCACTTTCCTCTAAGCCAGTCGCCCGTCCGAAATCCAGCGCCATAAATCACGAATGCTTTTGTTAAAAGTCTCCACTCAAAGTCACGCCACGATTTGGCGGCTGAATTGTAAAAAGAGGACGCCAAGATGAACGCCCTATCAGTGAAAAAAAGCACCATACTTTTTTTATCGTCTGCACCTCCCTTTGAACAATCGAACACAATGAGATGCAAGAAATTTGCATACGGGGGAACATTTGAATTGGGGCCCCAACGACGACAAGCAGGGGATTTTAAAGGATTTTAAAAAGGAATGAAATGGCGATTGGATTAGATCTTTGGCGAGGCTTTTTTGGCTTTTTTTCATTCTCTTTTCGGGAGAACATTTGTACAGTAGTTCCCGCCAAAAAGAAAGAAAAATTTCCACTTAATAGGGAATATATATATCTATAGATCTAACTTCAAGGATTTTTTTTTCTGTCTTTTGTAATGGGATTTGGGTTTCAATTGTTTTCTGGTGATTTTTAGATTGGAAAATGCCTGCGCCCTGTACTGGAGCGGAACTATACGGTCATTACGATTAACAGTTAACTGTGTGCAGGGCGCATTAGCATCACAAAGCATGGGTGAAAAGCGCGGGATTTCTTTGGAATGGGCAGAACAATTAGTTTCGTCATTAGAGAACAACAGAATCAATAATATTGGTATCTGAAAGCATGTCACTCTAAGTCCAAGGGGGAAAGGGGGGGGGAGGAAACAATGTGATTCCTTAAATTTAACAGCGGGTTGAATTGATCTTCATAGATTAAGACGAATGAATAGATTGATATTACATAAAAAAGGAATTATTTATAATATTTACATTTATTGTTGTCTGAATTCTGACGATCTTGCGGCCTGAGTGGCTAGCGCTCGGCAATTAACAGGTCCCGGCTGTGCCATGTTTGCTTGCAGTGGTTCGGAATCCACATTAAGTCGTAGGTCCCGGCCTATTATGATCGTAGAGTGTTGCGTGGGTATTATTACACCGCGACCGTAGCATATCTTCCAGCTACACGCACCTCCTAGTGCTAAATGAGTAATAGCGGTACAGCCTTCGCTTATTTCATAAAGATACGTCTTTATATTGCTAGCTGCATTAAAAAAATAATCAAATATATTTAAATTAACATCCATTATTCATTTTCTATCAATATTAATTTGAAAAGGAAGAAAGCATTTCTTAAAACTGTTTTATTTTACTTTAGAATTCGATATTTTTAATAGAACAATCCATTTAAATAAAAGCTTTACAATATTTTATGAAATATTAATGTGTTTTTATGAGACAGATAAAAATAAAACTACGTTCCCTTTCATAATATCTAAATGTGAACGCATGCATTTAAATTCAAATCTATCTAATTACATTATTATTATTTTTTTTCCTTTTTTGTAAAGCAAATGTAATGAAATAATTATTCACGTGTAAACAAATGTACTGCAATAGAATGAATAAAAGAACAAAAATAACTCAATAACTATATTTTAAGGGAAAGTATTAAAATTTGAAGACAAAATAGAACATGAAGAAAATCAATCAATCTAGATATTCTTTATCTTTCTATATCTTTTCAATTTGGAGTTTTTGTGCTGCCATGGAGATGCAAACGACTTTCTTCTAACACTTTTAATTGAGTTGCGTGTTTTGGCAACGTGTAATGATCGTTTGGTCTCATCTCTTCTGAATTGGCTTTGGCTGCCGCTTGGCGATGTTTGGCTTGCAAATTGAAAATAATCCTCTGTTTGTCTGGATTCTATTTGAATTTGTAAGAATATCAAAAATAAAACTGTGTTACATAAAATATCAATTTTTCACACTAATTAAATTTATATTTAACTGTTATATAAATTAATATTAGTGATCGAATGTTATATAATTAGTGCCTGAATGGCCGAGTGGCTACTGCTCTGGCGCTGGCTACCACAGGTTTCGGATTCAATTCCCGGTCGAGCCATCTATGATTGTAGTGGTTTGGAATCCACTGTAAACCGTATGTAAATCTAATAGGTTGGTAGAGCTTTCTGGGGGTAGTGTGACTCGCGTCCGTGGCTTCAGTTACAAGCACCTGCTGGGTAGTGCTAACTGAGTTACAGTGGTTTAGCCTTTGCTTATGGCATAAAGATTAACTTCCCTGTATTGCCAGCTGCACTAGAAAAAAATAATCAAATACATTTAATTTAGCATCTATTATGGAATTTCTATCAATATGAATTTTAAATTGCAGAAAATGTATCTCAAACTGTTTTATTTTTCATTTTACTTTAGAATTCGATATTTTTAATAGAACTATCCATTTAAATAAAAGCTTTTCAATATTTTATGAAATATTGATGTATTTTTATGAAACAGATAACAAATAAAACTAATGTTCCCATTCATAATATCTAAATGTCGATGCATGCAATTTAAATTCAAATCTAATTACATTATCATTATTATTTTTCCTTTTTGTGAAACGAATGTAATGAAATAATTATTCGCGTGTAAAAAGTATGTACTGCAATAGAGTGAATAAAAAAGCAAAATAACCCAATAAGAATAATTTAAGGGGACTAATAGAATATGGAGACATAAAATATAACATGAAGAAAAAATCAATTTCACATTTTGTAATACAATTTTATACAGCGACGTCAGTAAATTTGTCGGTGGCCCTAACAAAGACCTTATTCTTCTGATAACTCTTTTTAATCCAACACGGCATGGAATTCAAAAGAACCCAAATATTAACCGGTTCTTTTAACCAATATAGATATTCTTTTTTTTTTTTTTAATTCTTGTCGAGAAGTTTTTTTAATGTAAAGTGCGTTTCTCGGAAAATTCTAGGATTTTTTTCTTCCGAATTTGGAGTTTTTCTGCTGACATGGAGATGCAAACTAATTCTTCTAACACTTTTAATTGAGTTGCGTGTTTTGGCAACGTGTAATAATCGTTTGGTCTCATCGCTTTTAAATCGGCTTTGGCTGCCTTGGCGATGTTTGGCTTGCAAATTGAAAATAATCCGTTGTTTGTTTGGATTCTATTTGAATTCGTAAGAATTCTAAAAAAAATTGTGAGAAACTGATATTTTATGTAAGATTAATTAAATGCCTGTTACATAAATTAAAATTTGTTAATAATATGTCTCTGTATTGCCAGCTGCAATAGAAAAAAATAATCAAATACATTTAACTTAGTATCCATTATCCATTTCCTATCAATATTTATTTCAAATTAAAGAAACTATTTCTTAAAACTATTTTATTTTTATATTAATTTAGAATTCTATATTTTTAATAGAATTATCCATTTAAACAAAATCTTTTCAATACTTTAATATTTTATAATGCATTTTTATGAGACAGATAAAAATAAAACTACGTCCCCTTTCATGATAATATCTAAATGTTAATACATGCATTTTAAATTCAGTCTATCTAATTACATTATTATTATCATTAATTTTCCTTTTTGTAAAACTAATGTAATGAAATAATTATTCACATGTAAACAAATGTACTGCAATAGAATTAATAAAAAAGCAAAATAAATCAATAATAATATTTTTAAGGAAAGTAATGGAATATGAAGACATATAATAGAACTTGAAGAAAATCAATTTCACATTTTGGAATACAATTTTATACAACAACGTCAGTAAATTTTCTGTGTCCCTAACAAAGACCTTATTCTTCTGATAACTCTTTTAATCCACCATGGCATGGAATTCAAAAGAACCCAAATATTAACCGGCTTTCTCAACCAATATAGATATTCTTTTTTTTCTAATTCTTGTCGAGAAGTTCTTTCAAATGTAAAGTGCGTTTCTTAGAATCAGAAAATTCCAGGATTTTTTTCTTCTTCAATTTGCAGTTTATAAGCTGCCATGGAGATGCAAACGACTTTCTTTTAACACTTTTAATTGAGTTGCGTGTTTTGGCAACGTGTAATGATCGTTTGGTCTCATCGTTTTTAAATCGGCTTTGGCTGCCTTGGCGAAGTCTGGCTTGCAAATTGAAAATAATCCTTTGTGTTTATTTGGATTCTATTTCAATTTGTAAGAATACTAAAAAAAAAGGTTGTGAAAAACTGATATTTTATGTCACAAATTGATTCAATGTTGCACAAATTTAAATTAGTTATTCAATGTTATATTAGTTAGGCAAAGAAGTTAATGAGTGTTATATGGTGGGTCAATTAGTGTTTCAATTATCCAGAATTCTGCTGTTCTATTCTATTGAAATTTTTAAGAATATCTAAAAAATAATTGTTGCATAAAATATCAGTTTTTCACACTAATTAAATCGCTGTTATATAAAATAAAATTAGTTAATGAATGTTATATAATTAGGACTAATTCTTGTAACATTCATTAACTAATTTTATTTAATAGATAATTTGTTTCATTTTTGTTTTCTAATTTTATTTTTAGATATTTTATGTAACAATTAATTCATTGTTACAGGAATTAAAATTAGTAAATGAATGTTATATTGTTATATAATTAATTAAAATTAAAACTTCATTAGTGTTATACAATGAGTCAATTAGTGTTTCTATTATCCAGAACTCTGCTGTTTGTTTAAATTTTATTTGAATTTGTAAGAATACTAAAAAGGCTTATGAAAAAAAACTGATATTTTATGTAACAAATTAAATCAATTTTACATAAATAAAAATTAGTTATCGAATGTTATATAATAAGTGCCTGAATGGCTGAGTGGCTAGCTCTCTGGCACTGGGTACCACAGGTATTGGATTCGAGTCCCGGTCGTGCCATCTATGATTGTAGTTGTTCGGAATCCACTGTAAACAGTAGCTCCCGATCTAATAAGTTCTTAGAGCGTTGTGGGAGTATTGTGACTCGCGTCCGTGGCTTATCTTCAAGCTACACGCAGCTTCTGGGTAGTGCTAAGTGAGTTACAGTGGTGCAGCCTTTGCTTATGGCATAAAATTCATAAATCTCTGTATTTCCTGCTGCATTAGAAAAAAATAATCAAATATATTTAATTTAGTATCCATTATTGATTTCCTATTAATATTAATTTCAAATGGAAAAAAGCATTTCTTAAAACTGTTTTATTTTTATTTTACTTTAGAATTCGATATTTTTATAGAACTATCCATTTAAATAAAAGTTTTTCAATATTTTATGAAATATTAATGTATTTTTATGAGACAGAATAAAAATAAAAATACGTTTCAGTTCATAATAATATCTACATGTTAATGTAGCATTTTAAATTCATTCTATCTAATTACAATATCATTATTATTTTTCCTTTTTGTAAAACGAATGTAATGAAATAATTATTCGCCTGTAAACAGATATACTTCAATAGAATGATTAAAAAACAAAAATAACTCGATAAGAATATTTTAAGGAAAGTAATAGGATATGAAGACATAAAATAGAACATGAAGGAAATCAATTTCACATTTTCGAATACAATTTTATACAGCAACGTCAGTGAATTTGTCGGTGGCCCTAACAAAGACCTTATTCTTTTGATAACTCTTTTTAATCCAACATGGCATGAAATTCAAAAGAACCCAAATATTAACCGGTTCTTTTAACCAATATAGATATTCTTTTTTTTTTTTTTTTTTAATTCTTGTCGAGAAGTTCTTTCAAATGTAAAGTGCGTTTCTCGGAAAATTCTAGGATTTTTTTTTTTCTTTTGAATTTGGAGTTTTTTCTGCTGACATGGAGATGCAAACTAATTCTTCTAACACTTTTAATTGAGTTACGTGTTTTGGCAACGTGTATGGATCGTTTGGTCTCATCGCTTTCAAATCGGCTTTGGCTGCCTTGGCGATGTTTGGCTTGCAAATTGAAAATAATCCTTTGTTTGTTTGGATTTATTTATATTTGTAAGAATACTAAAAGCTTGTGAAAAACTGATATTTTATGTAATATTAATTAAATCCAAGTTACACAAATTAAAATTAGTTAATGAATAATATACATAAATTGTTAAAACTAGAATTAATGAGTGTTATATAATGAATCAATTAGTGTTTCTATTGACCAGAATTCGGCTGTTTATTTGGATTCTATTTGAATTTGTAAGAATGCTTGGAAAGATTGAAATTGATTGTTTAGCTTATATAAACTTAAAAATATGAATAAATTAAAATTAGTCTTGTTCAAATGCAGCTAGTAATACTTACATGTCATAAGCAATGGCTGCACCGTTACTAATTTAGCAATATTCAGGTGGGCATGTGTAGCTTGAAGATAGGCTACGGACGCGAATTACACTAAACCCACGACACTCTACGATCCTACTCGACCAGGATCTGTGGTCTACTACAAACATCCATGGCACTGCCGGGACTCGAACCCGAAACTGGTGGTACCAAGCGCCACTCGGTAATTAGACCCCCAAATTAAAATTAGTTAATTGCATCATTACTTTTGTTAGTATATTAGTGCCATATAATAAGTCAGTTTGTGTTTACATATTTTAATGAGTTCAACAAAATCTGCTTATTTGGAACTAGCAAAACTAAATAGAAAAATAAGGTAAATGAATCATTTTGTACATAAATTAAAGCAGTTGAATAAGAAATCAGTTAGTGCTAAGATTAGCTAATTAGACTGACACTATCAAGGGCCTGATGGGCCAAGCGGCTGGCGCTCGGGAATACAGATTTTGGGTTCGAGTTCCGGCGGTGCCATGGATGGCTGTAGTGATTTGGAATACACTTTAAACCGTAGGTCCCGGTTCTAATAGAATCCTCGAGCGTTGTGGGGGTAGTGTTACTCCGCGTCCGTGCCATATCTTCAAGCTACATCCCATGGGTTGTGCTAAACAAGTCACAGCGGTGCAGCCCTTGCTTATGGTATAAAGATGATAAGTCTCTGTATTGTCAACTACATTAGAAAAATAATAATCTAATATATTTAATTTAGCATCCATTGTGGATTTCAATATTATAAATATTGAACATCAATATTTTTTCCATTTGAAATTCATATATTATCAATTTAAAATTGAAAAAAATTTCTTAAAACTGTTTTATTTTTATTTTACTTCAGAATTCTATATTTTTAATAGAAACCATCCATTTAAACAAAGCCTTTCAATATTTTATGAAATATCAATGCATTTTTATGAGACAGAAAAAATAAAACTACGTTCCCTTTCATAATAATATCTAAATGTGAATGCATGCATTTTAAATTCAGTCTATCTAATTACATTATTATTATCATTCTTCCTCTCTGTAAAACGAATGTAATGAAATAATTATTCGCGTATTAACAAATTTACAGCAATAGAATGAATAAAAAACAAAAATAACTCAATAAGAATATATTAAGGAAACTAATAGAATATAAAGACATAAAATAGAACACGAAGAAAAATCAATTTTGAACTTTCGAATACAATTTTATACACCAGCGTCAGTGAATATGTCGGTGGCCCTAACAAAGACCTTATTCTTCTGATAACTCTTTTTAATCCAACACGGCATGAAATTCAAAAGAAGCCAAATATTAACCGGTGCTTTCAACCGATATAGATATTCTTTTTTTTCTAATTCTTGTCGAGAAGTTCTTTCAAATGTAAAGTGCGTTTCTCAGAAAATTGGAAGCTTTTTTTTTTTCTTCTCAATTTGGAGTTTTTTCTGCTGCCATGGAGATGCAAACGACTTTCTTCTAGCACTTTTAATTGAGTTGCGTGTGTTTGGCAACGTGTAATGATCGTTAGGTCTTATCTCTTTCAAATCGGCTTTGGCTTGCAGATTTAAAATCATCCTCTGTTTTCTTTTGGATTCTATTTGAATTTGTAAGAATATCTAAAAAAAACTTGCTACATAAAGTACCAGTTTTTCCCATTAATTAAATCACTGTTATATAAATTAAAATTTGTTAATGAATGTTATATAATTAGCTAGACTAATTATATAACATTCATTAACTAATTTTATTTATTAGATAACTTCTTGTTTCATTTTTGTTTTCTAATTTTATTTTTAAGATATTTTCTGTAACATTAATTAATTCATTCATTGTTACATAAATTAAAATTAGTTAATGAATTCTATATAATTAGTTAAGTCTAGAAGTTAATTAGTGTTACATAATGAATCAGTTAGTGTTTCTATTATCCAGAATTCTGCGGTTTTTTGGGATTCTATTCAAATTTGTAAGAATTAAAAAAAAGCTTGTGAAATACTGATATTTTATGTAACATTAATTAATTCACTGTTACACAAATTAGCAGTTGAATAAACTAGAATTAGTTAACTAGCGTTATATAGTTACTTAATATTATTAATAATTTAGTGTTATATAAGTAATCAGTTAATATTGGGTAATTAGTTTGGCACTATCTGCAATTAGTTTGGATTCTATTTAAGTTTGTAAAAATGCTTCGAAAGATTGTGTAACCTGATGCTTTTAGTTACCTAAATTAAAACAGTTGAATAATTTAAGATGAATTGGTAATTTTTGTGCAATTACTTAGGCAATTCAATTTGTATAAATTAAGTAATGTTATATTTTTAACGTTAACATTGATTTATATAAGAAATTTGGTTTTAAACTCGCTACAGGTTTCAGGTTCGAATCTTGGAGGTGGCATAGATGTTTGTGAGGGGTTCGGAATCCACGTTAAACTGTAGGTCCCGGTCTAATTAGCTTAAAGTGTGCGATCGACAAACCAAAGCAAAAATCAAGTTTTAAACTGCTACAATAAAAAGAGTGTGAGAAATATGTTTATATTAAATTATGAATAATGTTAATGCTAAATTATACGTTAGTTAATTAATGTTAAATTGTAAATTATTTAATTAAAATTAAATTAAGACAGTTAAATTAAGAATAAATAAAATTACCGCAGCACTGAATTTAATAGAATGTAATGTTACGAATGTAAAATTAGTTTGTCCTATTTTAGGCTCATTAGGATAAACATGTTTTAGTTAAAATTAGCCCTACTGAATGATATTGCTTTTGATGCATCCTATTCTATGAGGTCATTTAAAAATGTAGCCTTCTTTCTTATTTAAATGAATTCACTGAAAAATAACGTGACAAATTGTGTTTCGAAAAAATATTGGTAACATTGGATTTTATGCACAAAATTAAAAAAAAAAACACACACATCAATAATATCCCCTAATACGATAATTTCTCAGTTCTTAAAAAAGATATTATTAACATTTTAATGCAACTAATCCAATAAAATATTTCAAATTTAATCGTAAATAAATTAAATATATTTCAAAAATTGGAAAATAAAGTTACAAAATATTAATAATTTTTTTTTTTAAAAAACCAAAAATTTGCTTTTAAAGTATAACACCAAAAATAAAAAAAAAAAAATAAAAAATTGTCAAATTACAAAACTGTAATATTATTTTCTTTTGGAAAAATTGTGAATATCTAAATTTCATTTAGTTTGTTGTTTAGTTGTTTTATTCATATGCCATGTTTAAATATTTCTAGGAGAATTGTTTTTTAAAATATTATAATATATTTCAAAATATTTAAAAACCAATTCTACTAGAAATTCTTAAACCTGACAGATAAAAAAAAAAAAAGAAATATATAATATGCGATTTAAATTAAAGAGGAATTATTACATTCGATTTCAAAATAATTTCTATTGAACACTAGAATTTCTATTAAATTCTGTATTTACTACGATAATAAATTAAATCATAGCAGTTAAATTAATTGAAACAATTCATTTTATGAATAAATTTTAATAAAATAAATTATTTTTAAATATTCCATATTTCATCTCTTTTAACTTTTAATATCATTTGCGGTTAAAATAAAGAAGGGAAAAACAACACTCAGTCTGAAACATAAGCTATTAAAATTGTGGTAATTTTTTAAATGCAGAAACATTTTCTAGTTCAGAAATTAACAATAAAATAAAAAAAATTATACAATGTAATGAAAATTCTTATTATACTAATGAAAAGCGCTCTTTTTTAATAGCTAAATAATGAATTTAATATGCTGCGTTTTGAAAGGAAATGTCTAATTAATTATATTATTAAAACAAATACAATATTAACATTATATTTTACTGTAAGTTATTATCGCAGAAATAAAACTATATAATTTAATTGCACCACGGTTTTAAATTACATTTAAATTTTTGAGTAAGGTTATAATTAAATAAATATAATAATATAACATTATCTTCAATATTTTTTTGAAATCTGTTTCTTTTAATAAAGTAGATTATTTTTATTTAATGTACTACTGTGTCCAAAAAGTAAGATCAGTTTTCAATTTAAATTTCCCGGGCTTTTTCTTTTTTAGGTTGTTGGCAAATTTGACATCAAAATATTCATTAGTGTTTAAGTTACGCTTGGTTTTGTGAGATGCTCAAACTGATTCCGGTCGATTTTTTAAATGTTTCTTCAATCGTCTCAAAACGTTGTCTCCGGAGGGGCCTTTTGAGATTAGGGAATAAACAGAAGTAGAACGATGTTAAATCAGGTGAATACGATGATTGAGGAAAGATATGGGTTTCATTTTTGGCGAAAAAGTCACAAAGAATCAATGCAGTGTAAGCAGGCGCATTCAAAGTTTTCGGTACCCATCGAGATTTGACGCGTTTGAGGACAAAAACATCTTTTGAAATGGAATTTTTAAATTTCAACATCTTCAGCAAGGTCTCTGATTATAAATCGACGGTTTGCAAGCACCAAATATTTAATTTCTTGGATACCAGCTTCGTCGGTTGAAGTGGAGGGTTGATCAGAGGGCTCTTCGACTTCAACATGTTCTCTGCTTTCTTTTAACTGTTTTTAGCATTATAAACATTTATTTCTGATATAGGAATGCTCACCAAAAAACTTCTGCAACATTCTGTACGTTTCCGCAAAACAAAATTCAACGCAAGTTCTTTTTGCTCAATGAATTCAGATATCTCAAAAATCGCCGAAATCAGCTTTAGCATCTCACAAAACCAAGCGTAACTCAATCACTAATGAATATTTTGACGTCACATTTCACAGAGATGTCAAGGACAGTGCTAACAACATAAAAAGAAAAAAATTGAAATACCATATACCCGGGAAATTTAAATTGAAAACTTACTTTTACTTTTAGGACACAGTAGTAGGCTATAAATTTAATAAAACTAGAGAACATTAGAATTCTAACATTGAAAACATTAGAGCACAGCAAAAACATTATGATGTAATATTTTAAATGGCCCAACTTAAAGTATTTCGTTATATCATTTTAATTAAATTCAATATGTAAATAAGCAAATGTATTTTGTAAGCTCTGTAATTAATGAATTTATAACAGAAATACGTGCTTTCAGAAGGAGACAGTCTATAATTTAAACAAACTCATCAGAATTCCCTTTCCATTTACATAAAAGCGGGAGTATGTATTGTGCAAACCTCTGATAAAATGAAATATAGTGTTTGAAGAACTCTTAGCATATTTTATGATTATATTAAACTAGCGTCACGTCTGAGAATTGTATTTGAACACAATGTTATGTCTAACCAAACATGTGTAAATATAAATCGTGTAATTGATTCTGTTAGCATTCATCATTATTTAAATAAATGCTAATTTAAAATAATGCTAAATGCATAAAATATTAAATATATCTGTTTATTTGTCTATTATTAAATAGAGGAATTTAAAATATTAATCTCTATAGATATAATAAATTCCCATTGCCCATATTTTAAAAGCAAAAATTTAATCCTAAATTTTAGAATTTTATAAAAATTTAGCTCGGAAGATAATTAAAAAGTATGTGAAATCATCCTCGTCATTTGCGCAACAGCCCAGTGTGGACCAAGGCCGTCTAACTACTGGCAGATTTCGAGACGAGAGATGTTTTTTTTTTTTTTTTTTTTTTTTATGGGGTAGGGTTGTCAGCTCTACGCGCAACGCTCAACAGTCACATGAGACCAGGACCACGGCGTAAAGTAGCGGCCTGATGGCCAATTGGCTAAAGCTCTGGTCGTTGGTACTGAAGGCTTCAGGTTCGAATCCTGACGATGATGTGGATGTTAGTTGGTGATTTGGAATCCACGTTAAACTGTAGGTCCCGGTCTGTTTAACCTACAGTGTGCATAAGATGACCGTAGAGCGACAAACAAGCCACTGCTTAAAGTGGATTAATAATATTATGAAACATTGACGAATATAAAAGTTAAAAAAACGTCCCTTTTTCAAAATGCTGTCAGAAAAGAAACTCGTCACAAGGAGTTCACACTTGAACTGAAGATCCTTGAACTGAAGATACCGTTTCCCTAATTGCTGTACAAATTTGAACTCATTGTGACCAGTGTTTCTTTTCTGACAGCATTTCGAAAGTGGGACTTTAATTGTAACCACCCTGTATTTTAATTTTTATGTTTATCCAATGTTTCATAGTCTCATCTAAGAATATCATCAACAGTTTTTAAAAAACATTATTATTACGCTCTTGTTAAATTCTAAGAAAAATCAAATCAATTTCAAGACAATCAAATTTAAATTCAAGTAATATAAGAAAAAATTTTAAAGTCAATTCCCACATGGTTTTCACTCTATTGCAAAAAAAGTCCTTTACAAATAAAGTTGAAATTTTCCTCTTACATCTGGCGCCATCTATTGGTAGATACCTGCAACTTAAATCTAAAAAAAAACTAAAATAAACGAATTAAATTGAATGAATGAATGAATGTTTGAAAAAACTGTATTCACATCCAGTGCCACCCACTAAAAGTTAAAAAGAAAAATGTATTTGAACTTGAGTGGACGAACAAAAAGTATTTTATGAACGATTGAAAATGCGAACATGATATATAGAGAGAGTGTGTGAACTAATAGTAGTAATTGAAAAAAAATTAATCACTGGAAAATATCTATAATATATGCTATCATCCTTTTTAGACAAACAATGTCTGTCCCCGCAAAACAATTAAATTTAATTATTTCTCGCGCCATTCTTCGACGCAAGTCTTAACCACGCTGCGACCTCATCTTGAATTCTTCACCCGTAGAGCCCACCGACATAAATCACCGATTCAGAAGCCGGCAGTGCACCTTCCTGAAATATCGCCCCACTCATTACGCGAACGCAGTAGAAATAAGTCCTGCGAGAGAGAGTGTGCCCCGAAGGCAAAATTAACATACGCGTCCCATAGATCATTGGCGCCCTTTTATTATCTGGTAACAGCCCTTACCTGTTGTGGTGACGGCGAATCGTTTTTCACTGATTGGACAAAGGGATACACGTGACAGCTTGGCTTTTGTGTGCCTTGCCAAAATGGGAACCTTTTTCTTTCTCTCCCTACACCCTACGCACGATCTTGAATTTATTTAATTATTCATTTAAAAAGAACCTACGAGTGGGCTAATTAACTTAATTGCACTTTCCTCTACGCCAGTCGCGCGGCCGAAATCCAGCGTCATAAATCACGAATGCTTTTGTTAAAAGTCTCGACTCAAAGTCACGCCGCGAATTGACGTCTGAATTGTATTTGATGTCGCCAAGATTAACGCCCTATCAATGAAAAATCGTCCTACTTTTTTTGTAATTGCTACCTCCCTTTGAACAATCGAACACAATGAGATGCAAGAAATTTGCATGAGGGGCCCATTTGTATTTCGGCCCCAAAGACGGCATGCAGGGATTTTAAAGGATTTTAAAAAAGAATGAAATGGCGATTGGATTAGATCTTTGGCGAGGCTCCTGGCTTTTTTTTTCAGTTCTCTTTTGAGAGAGAACATTTGTACAGAACTTCCCGACAAAAAGAAAGAAAGATTTCCACTTAATAGGAAATATATATATCTATAGGAAATAGAAATATATATAACTTCAAGTATTTTTTTTTCTATCTTTTTCAATGGATTTGTGTTTTTAAATTTTTCTAAAAGTGTTTTCTGAGGATTTTTGGATTGGAAAAATGCGCCCTGTATTGGAGAGGAGATGTGGTCATTACGGTTTAACAATTGGCTGTGTGCAGGGCGCATTAGCATCACAAAGCGATGGGGAAAAAGCGCGGGATTTCTTTCGAATGGACAGAACAATTAGTTTCGTCGTTAGCGAACAACAGAATCGATAATATTGGTATCTGAGGGAATGTCGTCCCTCATCCGGGGGAGGAGGGGGGGGTGAACAAAACTGTTCCTTAAAGTTAACTGCCGGGGTGAATTTATTCTTCATGAATTTGGATAAAGGAATTGATTGACATTATAAAAAAAAAAGGAATGGTTTATAACATCGCTATTTATTGTTGTCTAAAGTTCTTTGGGCCTGATTGGGCGAGTGGATAGAACTCGGTACCACAAGTTTCAGCTTCGAATCCCGGCTGTGCCATGGATGTTTGTAGTGGTTCAGACACCGCTTTAAAACCGTGGGTCTCGGTCTGATAGGATCGTAGAGCTTTGCGGGGACGTTGTTACTCCGCGTACTTAACTTATCTTTAAGCTACACGCACCTACTGAGGAGTGATAAGTGAGTAACGTCGGTGTAGCCCTTATGGCATAAAAAGATCACAGTATAAGTATTTGGCAGCTGCATTAGCAAAAAAAAAAATAATGTTTGTGCAATTTTTCATAACCTAATCTAAGAATAACATAAACAATTTTTACACAACATTATTATCAAGATCTAGTCAGATAACAGTTAATTCTAAACAAAATGAAATCAATATCCAAATATTCCAGTTTAAATTAGTAAAAAAATATTCACTAGAAATAGTACTATGTTTCGATCATGCAAGTGAGCAATCAAGAGTATTTACGTGAAGTTAAAAAATAATCGCCTTTGTCCATTTGTTTGAAATTTTTTAACAATCCTTTGCATGAATATATTTTAATTTTAATGATTTGCCAATGCTTCATAACATAATCTAAGAATTCAACAATTTTTAACAACATCAATAATTTTTATAAAGCCTTATTATCTGGTCGATTAACAGTTAAATCAAGTTCAAATTAATAAAAAACGTTATTCACTAGAAAATATCTATAATATATACTGCCATCATTTTTAGACTAACAATGTCTGTCCCCAAAAACAATTACATTTAATTATTTCTCGAGCCATTCTTCGACGCAGGTCTTAACCACGCTGCGGCCTCATCTTGAATTCCAGTCCCGTAAAGCCCACCGACATAAATCACCGATTCAAAAGCCGACAGTGCACCTTCCGGAAATATCGCCACTCCTCATTACACCAACACCGTGGAAATAGGCCCTACGAGAGAAAGTGCGCCCCAAGGCAAAAATTAACATTACGCGCCCCATAGATCATTGGCGCCCTTTTATTCACTGTAACAGCCCTTACCTGTTTTTGGTGAAGGGGAATCGTTTATCACTGATTGGACAAAAGGATACACGTGACAGCTTGGCTTTTGTGTGCCGCGCTAAAATGGAAACCTTTTTTTCCTCTTCTCGATACACCCTACGCACGATCTTGTATTTATTCAATTATTCATTTAAAAAGAAACCGGGAGTGGGCTAATTAACTTAATTGCACTTTCCTCTAAGCCAGTCGCGCGGCCGAAATCCAGCGCCATAAATCACAAATACTTTTGTTAAAAGTGTCCACTCAAAGTCACGCCACGATTTGGCGGGTGATTTGTAAAAAGAGGGCGCCAAGATTAACGCCGCATCGTTGAAAAATCGCCGTACCTTTTTTTTTTTAACTGCACCTCCCTTTGAACAATGGAACACAATGAGATGCAAGAAATTTGCATGCGGGGCCCATTTGTATTGGGGCCCCAAAGACGACATGCAGGGATTTTAAAAAGGAATGAAATGGCGATTGGATTAGATCTTTGGCTAAGCTTTTGGCTTTTTTTTTCATTGTCTTTTGAGAGAGAACATTTGTACAAAAGTTCTCGCCAAAAAGAAAGAAAAATGTCCACTTAATAGGAATATATATATATATATATATATATATATATATATATATAGATCTAACTTCATTTTTTTTTCTGTTCCTTTTGAAATGGGATTTGGTTTTAAATTTTTCTGAAATTGTTTTCTGAGGATTTTTAGATTGGAAAAATGCGCCCTGTATTGGAGCGGAGTTGTGTGGTCATTACGGTTGACAGTTAACTGTGTGCAGATCGCATTAACAACACAAAGCATCGGTGGAAAAGCACGGGGTTTCTTTCGAATGGACAGAACAATTAGTTGCGTCGTTAGCAAACTACAGAATCAATGATATTGGTATCTGAGAGCAAGTCACTGTATGTCCGGGGAGGGGGGCGGGGCGACAATGCAGTTACTTAAAGTTAACTGCCTGGTTGAATTGATTCCACATGGATTAAGACCCATGAATCGATTGCTATTATAGAATTCCTACTTTTTTTTTCACTCTATTGAAGGAAGTACTTTATAAATAATTTTCTTTCATTTTTTTTTTTTTAATTTTATTTGGCGCTATCTGTTTGTAGATACGTGCAACTTAAATCTAAAAAATACAAAAATTAATTAATTAAATTTAATGAATGAATGATTGAATATTTGAAAAACTCTATTCTCATCCAGTGTCATCCACTACAAGTTCAAAAAAAATGCATTTGAACTGGAGTGGAAGAATAAAAAGTATTTTGTGAACGATTGAAAATGTGAACAAGATATATAAAGGGAGAGTGTGATCTAATAAATGGAATTGAAAAAAAGGAATGATTTAAAACTTCTCTATTTATTGCTGTCTTAATTATGAGGATTTTTGGGCCTGAATGGCTAGCGCCAAATCACACTGCATTGAGTCTTCGTGACTGTTTCGTCAAAAATATCATGAAACCCATATCGTACCACAAAAAGACCACCGTATTCGCACTGTGCGACTTCTGGCTATCCCTACTTGTCCCTACTGTTCCCTAAATAAAGAGTTTTCAAAAAAAAAAAAATTAGTTGGTCTTACGTTTTGGGCACAGTAAATCTGGCTACTGTTTCGCGAGGTCACAACTTATCTCAAGGCACAGTGATGTAGTGTGGTGTGATATGGTGTAGTAGTAGTAGATTGAATACAGCAACATTAAGAAAAAATGCCGTTCGGCAAAAGTTTACTGTTTCGTCAGGACACAAAAATTAAAACAATAAAAGCAGAAAACTCTCCCCTCTTCCCACACCACTTTCTCTTTCTTTCAGTGGTAGCATTCTTCAATTTCCATCACAAAAGATCCTCCGGGCACTACGAACCCTGCATCTGGTGGGCGGCATTGAGATGGATATGAAGAAGATATCCATATCTATGCCGTCCTACCACCACACAATGCATGTCTCTCATACGAACCAACAGAAAACGAAAGAAAACACACGTGGCGACGTCTAGAAAGGAAACTTTTATAAACAGAAAAACTCGAGTTTTTCTTCTGCAAGAAAACACACAGAATACGAAAAACCAGTTTTGTGTGTTTTTTATGAACCTTGAATTTCAAAAATAGACTTCTAAATGTTATTGGAGTATTTTGGAAGAGATTGGAGAACATGAATCTCACTTCTGTGTTCTAATAAAATAAGAAGGACAATAAAATATTTTGACTTGTAAAAGAAAGGTAAAAATTGAAAGAATTTATTATTTTTTGCCCTATAATATATATATATATATATATATATATATATATGAAAAAACACCAAAGGGAAAAAGTAGAATAATTTATTTATGGTCGCTGGTACCTACCACAGGCATGGTGTTTGAATCTTGGGGGTGGCATGGATGTTTGTTGGTGCTTCGTAATTCACGTTAAACTGTAGGTCCCGGTCTAATTAGCCCAAAGTGTGCACAAAATGACCATAAAGAGACAAACCAAACTAGTTGACTAAATGCAGGATCTGATTGATTGGCGACTCTGCATTGACGTGCATGAAATGGACGTATTTGGAATTGTTGCAAAAATCTATATATAAATATGAACTTCAATTTTACTGGAGAGTTCTTGAGGATATGAAAGTCACTCGTGTGTACTAATAAAACAAGTAATAAAAAAAAACTACCCTTTTTTTTCACTCTATTGCAGAAAGTCCGTTATAAATAATTTTCATTCATTTTTTTAATTTATTTGGCGCCATCTATGGGTAGATATATGCAACTTAAATCTAAAAAAAACTAAAATGAATGAATTAAATTTAATTACTGAATTAATATTTGAAAAAACCGTATTAATATCAAGTGTTCATCCACTGCAAGTTGAAAAAAATGTATTTGAAGTTGAGTGGATGATTAAAAATTATTTTATGAACGATCGAAAATTTGAACAAGATATATATATATAGGGAGGGTGTGAGCTAATAGAAGGAATTGAAAAAAAAAAAAATGAATGATTTAATATTTGGAAAAAAAACTGTATTAACATCCAGTGTCCTCCACTAAAATTTCAAAAAAATTTATTTGGACCTTAGTGGATGAATAAAAAGTATTTTATGAACGATTGACAATTTGAACAAGCTATATATATAGGGAGAGTGTGAACTAATAGAAGGAATTGAATTAGGAGGAAAATAAAATATTTTGGTGAGTGACTAGCGCTCTGTGACACAGGCTGTGGTTTCGAGTCCCGGCTGTGCCATGGATGTTTGGAGTGGTTCGGAATCCACTTGAAACCATAGGTCCCGGTCTACTACGACTGTAAGAGCGTTGGACGAAGAGCTGGCTATACTATCCTGTAAGAAGAAAATATTTCCCGTTTAGAAAATTGCCCGTAGGCGACGATCTTGGCCTGCCATGGGGCTGTTGCACCAATGATGATGATGATGATGATAAAATATTTTGAACAGTAGAAATCAGAAAAACTTCATTTATATATAGTTATAATTTCAAGCGCCAAATAACAAAGTGAGAGATTTAATTTTATCCACGATATATACATATACTAGTAATAGTAGTAGTAGTAGTACTTTTTCTGATGATGCAAAAATGAAATCTTTCTAAAGATCTTCAGAATTCAGACAACGTTAAATAGAAATATTAGAAATCATTTCTTTTCAATTCCTTCTATTAGTTCACACTCTCCCTATATATATATTGTTCAAATATTAAATCGTACATAAAATACTTTTTATTCATCCATTCATGTTTAAATACATTTTTTTAACTTGTAGTGGATGACACTCGATGTTAACACAGTTTTGTCAAATATTAATTCAGTCATATTAATTATATTAATTATTCAGTTATATTAATTAATTTTAATTTTTTTAGATTTAAGTTGCATCTACCAACAGATGGCGACAGATATAATGAATGAAAATTATTTATAAAGGACTTTCTGCTATATAGTGGAAAAAAAGTCGGAATTGATTTTAAAAATATTACGTTAAATAAAATGATTTTTTTTTTTTAGTTTACCTGTTTCTTATTATATCAATTAATTCATTTGTCTTAATCTATAAAGAAGCAATTCAACCCGGCAGTTAACTTTAAGGAATAGCACCCCCCCCATGGACATGAACCGAAATGCTCTCAGATATCAATAGTATTGATTCTGTCGTTTGCTAACTACGAAACTAATTGTTCTGTCCATTCGAAAGAAATCCCGCGCTTTTCACCGAAGCTTTGTGATGCTAATGCGCCCTGTACACACCCTATTGTTAAACCGTAACGTCCACAACTCCAATCCAATACAGGCGCATTTTTCCAATAAAAAAATCCCCAGAAAACAATTTCAGAAAAATTTAAAACTAAATCCCATTCCAAAAGAGAAGGAAAAAAATTCTTGAAGTTAGATCTATACATATATATATTCCCTATTAAGTGGAAATTTTTCTTTTATTTTGGCGAGAACTTCTGTACAAATGTTCTCTCAAAAAGAAATGAAAAAAGCCAAAAGCATCGCCAAAGATCTAATCCAATCGCCATTTCATTCTTTTTAAAATCTTTTAAAATCCTCCATGCCTTTGGGGCCCACAATACAAATGGGCCCCGAAGGCAAATTTCTTGCATCTCATTGTGTTCGATTGTTCCAAGGGAGGTGCAGACGATAAAAAGAAGTAGGGCGATTTTTCAACAGTAGGAGTTAATCTTGGCGAGCTCTTTTAACAATTCTGCCGCCAAATCGCGGCGTGACTTTGAGTCGACACTTTTAACAAAAGCATTCGTGATTTATGGCGCTGGATTTCGGCCGGGCGACTGGCTTAGAGGAAATGCAATTAATTTAATTAGCCCACTTCCGGTTTCTTTTTAAATGAATAATTGAATAAATACAAGATCGTGCATAAGGTGTAGGAGAGATATAAAAAAAAAAGGTTCCCATTTTGGTGCGGCATACAAAAGCCAAACTGCCACGTGTATCCCTTGTCCAATCAGTGATAAACGATTCGCCCTCTCCACAACAGGTAAGGGCTGTTACAGATAATAAAAGGGCGCCAATGATCTATGGGGGCTTAATGTTAATTTTTGCCTTGGGGGCGCACTCTCTTGTAGGGCTTATTTCTACGGTGTTGGCGTAATTGCGAATGGCAATATTTCAGGAAAGTGCACTGCCGGCTTTTGAATCTGTGATTGATGTCGGTGGACTTTATGCGAGGCTGGAATTCAAGATGAAGCCGCAGCGTGGTTGAGACCTGTGCCGAAGAATGGCGCGAGAAATAATTAAATTTAATTGTTTTGGAGGACAGACATTGTTAGTCTAAAAATGATGGCGGCATAATTATATTTTCCAGTGATTAATTTTATTCAATTCCTTCTATTAGTTCACACTTTCCATATATACATCTTGTTCAAATTTTCAATCGTTCATAAAATACTTTATTCGCCCACTCAAGTTCAAATACATTTTTTTTTTTTCACTTGATGTGAATACTTTTTTTTTCAAATATTAATTCATTAATTATATTTAATGGATTAATTTTAGTTTTTTTTTTTTATATTTAAGTTTTATATATCATGTTGCATGTATATTATGTACTTTCTGCAACAGAGTGAAAAAAAGTAAGAATTAACTTAAAATGTTTTTTTTAATATTACTTGTTTATTAAATTGAATTTGATTGTTTTGAAATTGATTTCACTTTGTTTATAATTTCACCAAAGCGTGATGATAATGTCTTGTAAAAATTGTTCATGTTATTCTTGGATTAGGCTATGTTACCTTATGAAACAGTGTCGAACATATAAAGTAAAATACAGGGTGATTATATTTAAAGTCCCACTTTCAAAATGCTATATAAAAAAGAACAGCTCGTCACAATGAGTTCACTTTTGAACTGAAGATACTTGAAGAAGGGGGAACTGTATGGCATCAAAAAAAATTCCACCGATTTATCAAATCCAATTTTTTTTATAACTCTGTCGTGGTGGATGGGCTTTTCCTTAACAGTGGAACAACTGTTGAATGACTTGAAGTCATTTTTTCCATCAAAAGACGAAAATAATCGTGCACATTGAAAACTACAGTTGGTTGAATGTTAACGCATGCCAAATACTTTGTCGTTTCGATTCAAAATATCACTTGCCTCATTATGTATGCCTCTGACAGCACCATCTAATCCCACACTTTGGAACTTTTTTTGATGCCATACCATTCTTCAAGTATATATAACACTAAATAATTGCCTGCAACTAACTAACTCATTTTTAATTATTCAACTGTTTTAATTTAGGTTACTAAAATCATCAACTTACATAATATTTCGAAGTCTATTTACAAACTTAAATGTAATACAAACTAATTTCAGATATTTTCAACCTTTTTTTATCAATTAAAGCTGGCAATACAGAGACAGTTAATCCTTATGGCATAAACAAGGTCTACACCTCTATGATTCCTTGAGCACTACCCGGGGGCAAGTGTAGCTTGATTGGTTTGGTTTGGTTTGTCTCTCTGCTGTCATTTTGCACACCAGAGGGCTCAAGAGACCGGGACCTACAGTTTAAAGTGGATTGAACCACTACAAACATCCGTGGCATCGCCAGGATTTGAACCTGAAACCTGCGGTACCGAGCGCCAGACCGATACCACTCGGTCATTCATGCAACAAGATCTTCAGAAATCAGACAACAACAAATAGAAATATTTGAAATTATTACTTTTTTTTTAGCATATCAATCGATTCATTCGTCTAAATCCATGAAGAATCAATTCGACCCGGCAGTTAACTTTAAGGAATCACATTGTCCCCACCCCTCGGACATAGAGCGACATGCTCTCAGATAGCAATATTATTGATTCTGTTGTTCGTTAACGACCAAACTAATTGTTCTGTTCATTTGAAAGAAATCCCGCGCTTTTCATCGACACTTTGTGATGCTAATGCGACCCGCACACAGTCAATTGTTAAACCGTAATGATCACATATCTTCGCTCCAATACAGGCGCATTTTTCAATCTAAAAATCCCCAGAAAACAATTTTAGAAAAATTTAAACCCTAAATTCCATTCGAAAAGAGAAGAAAAAAATCCTTGAAGTTAGATCTATATATATATATTCCCTATTAAGTGGAAATTTTTCTTCCTCTTTGCCGGTAACTTCTGTACGAATGCTCTCTCAAAAGAGAATGAAAAAAAGCCAAAAGCATCGCCAAAGATTTAATCCAATCACCATTTTATTCCTTATTAAAATCCCTGAAAATCCCTGCATGTCGTCTTTGGGGCCCACAATACAAATGGGCCATGTATGCAAATTTCTTGCATCTCATTGTGTTCGATTGTTCGAAAGGTAGGTGCAGGGCAAAAACAGTAGGGCGATTTTTCACTAATAGGGCGTTAATCTTGGCGACCTAAAAAAAAAAAAGTAACAATTCAGCCGCCAAATCGCGGCGTGACTTTGAGTCGAGACTTTTAACAAAAGCATTCGTGATTTATGGCCTGGGCCGGGCGACTGGCTTAGAGAAAAGTGCAATTAAGTTAGTTAGCCCACTCCCGGTTTCTTTTTAAATGAATAATTAAATAAATACAAGATCGTGCGTAGGGTGTAGGGAGAGAGAAAAAAAAAGGTTCCCATTTTGGTGCGGCACACAAAAGCCAAGCCCTCACCACAACAGGTAAGGGCTGTTACAGAAGTGAATAAAAGGGCGCCAAGATCTATGGGGCGCATATGCTAATTTTCGCCTTGGAGCGCACACTCTCTCTCGTAGGGCTTATTTCCACGGTATTAGCGTAGTGAGGAATGGCGATATTTCAGGAAGGTGCACTGCCGGTTCTTTTGAATCGGTGATTTATGTCGGTGGGCTTTACGGGCTAGAATTCAAGATGAAGCCGCAGCGTGGATAAGATGTGCGTCGAAGAATGGCGCGAGAAATAATTAAATGTAATTGTTTTTGGGACAGACATTGTTGGTCTAAAAAGGATGGCAGCATGCATTATAGATATTTTCCAGTGAATGTTTTCAATTCCTTCTATAGCTCACACTCTCCCTATATATATATTGTTCACATTTTCAATAGTTCATAAAATACTTTTTTATTCATCCACTCAAGTTCAAACACATTTTTTAACTTGTAGTGGATGACACTAGACGTTAATACAGTTTTTTGAAATATTAAATCATTCATTAATTTTAATTCATTAATTTTTTAGTTTTTTTTTTACATTTAAGTTGCATATATCTACCAATAGATGTAAGAGGAAACTTTCAACTTTATTTGTAAAGGACTTTACTTCAATAGAGTGAAAAAAATATAAGAATTGGCTTAAAAAATGTTTTTAATATAACTTGTTTATTAATATGAACTTGATTGTTTAATAAATTTATTTCATTCTATCTAGAAGTTAACCAGAGCGTGATGATAATGTTTTGTAAAAATTGTTGATGTTATTCTCAGATTAGATTAGGTTATGAAGTATTGGACAAACATAAAAAATTATAATACAAGGTGACTATAATTAAAGTTCCACATTCAAAATGCTGTGAAAAATAAACGACTCGTCACAAGATTCGAACTGAAGATATTCGAAGTATGGGGAAATAGTATGGCATCAAAAGATTTACGATTTTTCCCATCGAATTAGGTATGACCTTGCCGTGGTGGATGGGCTTTCCACTCCCACCCACAACTTTTGAATGACTTGGAAGTCATTTTTTTTCTCTCAAAAAACCGAAGTATTCCAGCATATTGAACACTACAGCTAGTGAAATGTGTAACTCATGTCAAATACGGTGTCCTTTCGTTTCACACTACCACTGGCAGCCGAATTCCCTTTCTTTAGGCCGTTACCAGCGCCATCTATTAATACACTTTGAAATGTTTTTTATGCTGTACCGTGTCAAGTATTTTCAATTCAAATGTGAACTCATCGTGACGAGTGGTTATTTTTGACAGCATTTTGAAAGTGGGACTTTAATTCTAATCATCCTGTATAATTATAAACTTCATCCTTGCTTAAAATAAATTAACATTTCAGCTAAAATTTTAAAATTAACATTCCAGCTAAAATTTGTTAAATTAACATTTTAACGAATTAAATTTTTGACTTTCATAATAAATTTCAGTTACCCACGTCATTTTATCTATAAGGTTTAAAATTTTAAATTCAAATATTCCATAATAGACAAATAAACTGATATATCTAATATTTTAGGCATTTAACGTTATTATAAATTAACATTTTTAAATAATGATAAATGCTAACAGAATCAATAACATGATTTACATTTGCACATGTTTGTTTAGACATAACACTATTACAAGATGTCGCGTTTGAGAATTGTATTTGAACACGTTAGTTTACTATAATCATAAAATATGCTAAGAGTTCTTCAAACACTATATTTAATTTTATCAGATGTTTGCATATTACATTCCCGGTTTTATGTAAATGGTAAAAGAAATATGATGAGTTGTTTAAATTATCTGATGTCGCATTCTTTCAAGCACGTAATTCTGTTGAATTCATTAATTACAGAGTTTGCAAAATATATTTGCTTTTTACATATTGAATTTAATAAATGATTTAATGAAATACTTCAGGTTGGCTCATTTAAAATAGTGCAAGATAATTTTTTTTTTTGCATTCTAATGTTTCCAAAATTTCCAATGTTCTCTAGTTTTATTAAATTTATATATTACTAATGTGTCAAAAGTAAGACTAATTAAAAATTAGTCTTACTTTTTTGAAAAATATAAAATACTTATATTTTTTGAACATATGGTATTTCAATTTTTTTTTTTTTTTGGCACTGTTGTCTGTGTAAATTTGACGTCAAAATAATTTCAAATGTTCAGTGTTTGAGTTACGCTTGGTTTTGTGCGATGTTAAAACTGATTTCGGCAATTTTTGAAATGTCTGAATTCATTGAGCAAATAACTTGCACTCAATTTTCTTTGCGGAAACGTATAGAATGTTGCAGGACGCATTCGGCGAGCATTCCAGTATCGGAAAGAAATATTTACAAGTGGCAAAAACAGTTCAAAGAAAGCAGAGAACGCGTTGAAGACGAAGAGCCCTCTGGTTGACCACCAACCTCAACCGACGAAGCTCACGTTCAAAAAATTAAAGATTGGGTGCTTGCAAATCGTCGATTTACAACTAAAGACTTTATTGATAATGTTGGAATTTCAGGAATTCTGTTTCAAAAGATATTTTGGGCCTCAAACGCATCAAATCTGTATTGGTACAGAAAACGCTGAATGCGTCAGCTCACACTGCATTGATTCTTCTTGACTTTTTCGCCAAAAATGAAACCCATATCGTCCCACAATCATCGTATTCACCTGATTTAGCATCGTGTTACTTCTGGCAATTTCCTAAACTCAAAAGGCCACTCTGGCGACAACGTGTTGAGTCGTTTGAAGTTACGTTTCAAAAACCGCAAGAATGAGTTTGAGCGTCTCCCAAAGCCAAGCGTCACTGAAACACTAATGAATATTGTGACGTCAAATTTCACACAGATGTCAAGGACAGTGCCAGCAAATTAAAAAAAAAAAAAAATTGAATTACCATATGTCCGGGAAATTTAAATAGAAAACTGGCCTTACTTTTTGGACATAGTTGTATATTAAATAAAAATAATCTACTTTATTAAAAGAAACAGATTTCAAAAAAAAAATATTGCAGCTAATGCCATATTATTATATTTATCTAGTCATAACCTTACACAAAAATTTAAATGTAATTTAAAACCTCACTGCAATTAATTTATACATTTTTCACTTGTTTTTCTGTTATAATATCTTAAAGTAAAATACAATGTTAATATTGTGTTTGCTTTTATTAATTAATTAGTCATTTCCATCAAAAAGCAATGTATTAAACTTATTATTTAGCTATTAAAAAGAGTCCTTTTCATTAGTGTAATGAGAATTTTCATTACATTGTATAATTTTCTTCATTTTATTGTTAATTTTTGAAACATTTTTATGCTTTTAAAAAATTACCACAATTTTAATGGCTTATGTTTCAGACTGAACTGTTATTTTTCCCTTCTCTATTTGAACCGCAAATGATATTAAAAGTTAAAAGAATTGTAACATAAAACATTTAAATATAATTTACTTTATTAAAAATTATTCATAAAATGAATTGTTTCAATTAATTTAATTGCTGTGATTCAATTTATAATCGTTCTTAAATACAGAATTTAATAGTTTTGAAATCGAATGCAATAATTCCTCTTTAATTTAAATTGCATATTATATTTATTTATTTATTTATTTATTTATATTATGAATTGGTTTTTAAATATTTGAAATATATTTTTATAACTCAGTGTGATTTAGATGTTCACAATTTTTCTAAAAGAAAATAATCTTTAATTTTTATAATTGGGCAATTCCTTTTTTAAAATTTTTATTGTTTATTTTAAAAGTTAAAATTTTGCTTTTTTAAAAATTTATTAGTATTTTTGTATTTTTAACTTTATTGTGTTTATCTGATTAAGCATTTCCAATTTTTGAAATGTATTTAATTTATTTACGATTAAATTTGAAATATTTTATTGGTTTAGTTGCATTAAAATATTAATTATATATTTTTAATAACTGAGAAATTATGGTATTTTAATGGATTATTCTGCATTTATAACGTTATAGGATATTATTGATGTTTTTTTTTGTGGATAAAATTCAATGCTACCAATATTTATCTCGAAACAAAATTTGTCACGTTATTTTTCAGTGAATTCATTTAAATAAAAAATAATGCTTCATTTTTAAATGGGAATAATAATAGGATGCATCAGAAACAATTTCATTTTTTTAGAAATTTTAACTAAAACATGTTTATCCTACTGAGAATAAAATATGACTCTTCCATACTGTAATATATCAAACTAATTTTACATTCGTAACACTACTATATTAAATTCAGTGCTACGGTAATTTTATATATTCATAATTTAACTATCTTAAAATTAACTAACTTAAAATTTAATTTTAATTAACTAATTATAATTTAAAGTTAACATTATTCATCATTTCCGCTTTTTATAATTCTTACAAATTCAAATAGAATCCACACAAAACATCGGATTATTTTCCAATTTGCAAGCCAAACATCGCCAAGGCAGCCAAGGCCGATTCGAAAGGGATGAGACCAAACGATCATTACACGTTGCCAAAACACGCAACTTAATCAAAAGTGTTAGAAGAAAGTCGTTTGCATCTCCATAGCAGCATAAAAAACTCCAAATTGAAGAAGCAAAAACCTTCGAATTTTCTGAAAACGAACATTTGAAAGAACAAAGAATTAGAAGAAAAAAATATATATATCGGTTGAGAGAACAGGTTAATATTTGGGTTTTTTTGTATTTCATGCCACGTTGGATTAAAAAGTTATCAAAGAATAAGGTCTTTGTTAGGCCACCGTCAAATTTACTGACGCTGGCGTATAAAATTGTATTCCAAAATGCGTAATTGATTTTCTTCGTGTTATATTTTATGTCTCCATATTCTATTAGTTTCCTTAAAATATTCTTATTGGGTTGTTTTTGGTTTTTATTCATTCTATTGCAGTACATCTGTTTACGTGTGAATAATTATTTCATTACATTCGATTTACAAAAGGGAAAATAATAATGATAATGTAACTAAATAGACTGAATTTAAAAATGTATGCAATCACATTTACATGTTGTGAAAGGGAACGTAGTTTTATTTTTATCTGTCTCATAAAAATTCATTAATATTTCATAAAATGTTGAAAAGCTTTTGTTGAAATGCATAGTTCTGATAAAAATACCGAATTCTAAAGTAAAATAAAAATAAAAAAGGTTTTAAGAAGTGGTTTTTCTTGAATTTGATATTAATATTGATAAGAAATGGATAATAGATACCATTAAATATATTTGAATATATTAAAATACAGTTGATTTGGAAATTCAATATATTTGGTTATTTTTTTCTACTGCAGCCAGCAATACAGAGACAGCTAGCAATACGCTAGCTACTCGGCCCGTTAGGCCCTAAAGATCCTCAGAATTCAGACAACAATAAATAGAAATGTTATAAATAATTCTTTTTTTTTTTTAAATATCAAACGCTCCATTCGTCTTAATCCATAAAGAATCAACTCAACACGGCAGTTAACTTTAAGGAATCACATTTGCCCCCCGGTCATGCTGCGACATGCTTTCACATGCCAATATTATTGATTCTGTTGTTTGCCAACAACGAAACTAATTGTTCTGTCCATTCGAAAGAAACCCCGCGGTTTTCACCGACGCTTTATGATGCTAATGCGCCCTGCACACACCCAATTGCTAAACCGTAATGACCACATCTCCGCTCCAATACAGGGCGCATTTTTCCAATCCAAAATTTCTCAGAAAACAATTTTAGAAAAATTTAAAAACCCAAATCCCATTCCAAAAGGGAGAAGGAAAAAAAACTTAATATACTTGAAGTCAGATCTATAGATTGAACGGAATATTCCCTATTGAACGGAAATTTTGCTTCCTTTTGGCAAGAACTTTGTACAAATGTTCTCTCAAAAGAGTAGTGAAAAAAAGCCAAAAAGCATCGCCAAAGATCTAATCCAATCGCCATTTCATTCTTTTTTAAAATACTTTAAAATCCCTGCATGTCTTCTTTGGGACCCCAATACAAATGGGCACCGTATGCAAATTTCTTGCATTTCATTGTGTTAGATTGTTCAAAGGGAGGTGCAGACGATAAAAAATAAAGTAGGGCGATTTTTCACTGTTAGGGCGTTCATCTTGGCGCCCTCTTTTTCACAATTCAGCCGCCAAATCATGGCGTGACTTTGAGTCGAGACTTTTAACAAAAGCATTCGTGATTTATGGCCCTGAATTTCGGCCGGGCGACTGGCTTAGAGGAAACTGCAATTAAGTTAATTAGCCACTCCTGGTTTCTTTTATAAATGAATAATTAAATAAATACAAGATCGTGCGTAGGTTGTAGGGAGGGAGAAAAAAAGGTTCAATTTTGGCGCGGCACACAAAAGCCAAACTGTCACATGTATCCCTTTGAACAATCAGTGATAAACGATTCCCCTTAACCAAAAAAACAGGTAAGGGCTGTTACAATAAGGAATAAAGGGGCGTCAAGATCTATGGGGCGCGTCATGTTAATTTTTGCCTTGGGGCGAACTCTCTCTCGGAGGGCTTATTCCTACGGTGTTAGCGTAATTAGGAGTGGTGATATTTCAGAAAGGTGCACTGTCGGCTTTTGTATCGGTGATTGATGTCGGTGGGCTTTACGGGGATAGAATTCAAGATGAATCCGCAGCGTGGTTAGGACCTGTGTCGGAGAATGGCGCGAGACATAATTGAAATTTAATTGTTTTGGGGGACAGACATTGTTAGTCTAAAAATGATAGCAGCATATATTATAGATATTTTATAGCGAATATTTTTTTCAATTCCTTCTATTAGCTCACACTCTCCCTATATATATCTTGTTCACATTTTCAGTCATTCATAAAATACTTTTATTCTGCCACTCAAGTTCAAATACATTTTTTTTAACTTGTAGTGGATGACACTGGATTTTAATACAGTTTTTTGAAATATTAAATCATTCATTAATTTTAATTCAGTAATTTTAGTTTTTTTACATTTAAGTTGCATGTATCTTCCAGTACTCGGCGCCAGATGTACGGGTAAAACTTCAACTGTATACATAAAAGGATTCCAATATTGCGAAAAATAGTAAGAATTAATTTTTTTTTATATAACATGTTTATTAATTTGAACTTGATTGTTTTGAAATTGATTTCATTTTGTTCCCGATTTAACCAGAGCGTGATGATAATGTTTTGAAAAAAATGTTGGTGTTATTCTTAGATTAGGTTAGGTTATGAAGTAATTCAATAGAGATTTACCGACCTGCCCGAAGGCTTACGGAGACTGCATGACCATAAGCGCAGACAGAACCAACTCAGGGCTACCAGGATTCCGCCTTATCCGGCTCCACGGATAGGGTGATATGTAATAAGTACAACACCCCACCGCCTTTGGCTGCCCTCAACTGGGCTTGTTGTACTCCAAGGCATCAACGTTCACGCTATAGAACGTGTTCGAGAACACCCGCGGAGATGTATGGATCTCTTGGCCGTCTTAAGTGACGTTACCAGGGGGCACCACGGGGAGGTGGATCCAAGTTGGCCCCCGGTTAAGTTATGAAGTATTGGACGAACATCAAAATTAAAATACAAGGTGATTATAATTAAAGTCAATCTTTTAAAATGCAGTCAAAAAAGAACCACTCGTCACAATGAGTTCGCATTTGAGCTGAAGATACTTGAAGAAGTGGGAAACGGTATGGCATCAAAAACAGTTCGACCGATTTTACCCATCTAATTGGGTATGATTTTGCTGTGGTAGATGGGCTTTCCACTCACAGTGTCACAACTGATGAATGACTTGGACGTCATTTTTTCCGAAACAATCAAACACACTGAACACTACAGTCGGTTAAATGTGCAACGCATGAAAAATACTTGTTCATTTCGATTGAAAATGTCACTGGCAGCGAATTCACTTTCTTTATGCCTCTTTTCGGTGCCATCTATTATTAGTAACAATACTCCGTAACTCTCTAGATCTTGGGACTTACACTTTAAACTAGATTCCCCACCACAACAAACATCCATGGCACCACCGGAACTCGAACTCGAAACCTACGGTACCGAGCTCCAGAGAGCTAGCCTTTTGGCCATTTAGGCCCTTTTACCAAAAAAATCTGTGTTAAAAAATTAATTTTAAATGGAATGAGAAATTGAACACTAACTTTTAATTACCATTCCAGCTAAAATTTGTTAAACTAACATTTTAACGAATTAAATTTTTGGCTTTTCGTAATAAATTTCAATTTTTCATGTCATTTTTATCTATGGGGTTTAATATTTTAAATTCATGTATTTCATAATAGATAAATAAACTGATATATAATATTTTATGCATTTAGCATTATTTTAAATTAGCATTTATTTAAATAATGATAAATGCTAACAGAATCAGTTACATGATTTATATTTACACATGTTCGGTTAAACATAACACTATTACAAGGTGTGTTGAAATACAATTCTCAAACATAACGTTAGTTTACCATAATCAAAACATACGCTAATATCAAACACTATATTTCATTTTATGAGATGTTTGCGTATTACGTAAGTCCCACTGTTATGTAAATGGTAATCCAGGAAAGATTCGCCCCGACTCCTAGGGGGTCAAGAGGAATTGATGAGTTTGTTTAAATTATAGGATGTCTCATTCTGAAAGCACGTACTTCTGTTGAATTCATTAATTGCAGAACTTACAAAATACATTTGCTTCCTTGCATATTGAATTTAATTTGAATAATTGAATGAGATATTTCAGGTTGGGTCATTTAAAATATTGCAAAATAATTTTTTTGCTGTGTTATAATGTTTCCAATTTCCTAATCTAATGTTCTCTTGATTTATTAAATATATATCCTACATCAAATAAAAATAATCTATTTAAATTAAAAGAATTTCATAAAAAATATTGAAGTTAATGTTATATTATTATATTTATCTCGTCGTAATCTTACTAAAAAATTTAAACGCAATTTAAAACCGCAGTGCAATTAAATTATACGTTAAATATACGTTATATACATATCACTCGGCGCGTTACGGGGATAGATGCCAGAGCATGATTGTTCTGGCACTCGGTACCTCAGGTTTCGTGTTCGAGTCCCGGCGGTGCCGTGGATATTTGCAGGGCTTCGGAATCCACTTTAAAGCCATTTACAATAGTACAAGATACTTTTTTACTGCGTTCTAATCTTTTTCAATGTTCCAATTCTAATGTCCTCTTGATTTATTAAATTTATAACCTACATGAAATAAAAAGTAATAAAAAAAAAATTCACAGGCAATTCCTACTTTTTTTCACTGTATGGCAAAAAGTCCTTTACAAATTAAGTTGAAATTTTCCTATTACATCTGGTGCCATCTATTATTAGATACATGCAACTTAATCACATATATTTCATTTACTTTTTTATTTGTTCCCTCCTTGACTCAGACTAGAACCCCGGGTCCTGAATGGCCGAGTGGCTGGCGCTTTGGCGCTCGGTACAACAGGTTACGGGTTCAAGTCCCGGCGGTGCAATGAATGTTTGTAGTGGTTCGGAATCCACTTTAAATTGTAGGTCGCTGTCTATTTAGCCTAACGTAGTAGCGAAACAAACCAAACCAGACTAGAACCCTAGAATGAAAAAAACGCCTACACGCTCCTAAACGCTTCGCCGCTGACGGTATTTATTCCTAAATTTATATCCTGCTAAATATCTTATAGATGAATTAAATTTAATTACTGAATGAATATTTGAAAAAAAAAAAACTGTATTAACATCCAGTGTCATCCACTACGTGTTAAAAAAAAAAAAATTATTTGAACTGGACGGGAGCAATAAAAAGTATTTTATGAACGATTGGAAATTTGAACAACCTATATATAGGGAGAGTATGAGCTAATAGAAGGAATTGAAATAAACTACTTATCCTAAAAAAAACATATTGCCATAAAAAAAAATATTGAAGTTAATGTTATATTATTATATTTATCTAGTCAAAAATTTAAATTTAGCCTTAATCAAAAATTTAAATGTAATTTAAAACCGCAGTGCAATTAAATTATACATTTTTCACTTGTTATTTCTTTGATAATAAGTTAAGTAAAATGCAATGTTAATATTTGATTTGTTTTAATAATATAATTAATTAGTGATTTCATTT
The DNA here is from genome assembly GCA_021605095.1 of Caerostris extrusa. NCBI lineage: Eukaryota > Metazoa > Arthropoda > Arachnida > Araneae > Araneidae > Caerostris > Caerostris extrusa. The sequence continues at coordinate 63,716 of BPLR01018005.1, read as the reverse complement.
CTAAACACAGTGTATTAAATTCATTATTTAGCTATTTAAAAAAAGAGTTCTTTTCGCATTAGTGTAATGAGAATTTTCATTACATTGTATTGTTTTCTTTATTTTATTGTTAATTTCCGAACTAGAAAAATGTTTGCTTTAAAAAATAACCACTATTTTTAATATGTTTCAGACCGCAAATGATATTAAAAGTTAAAGAGATGAGATATAGAATATTTAAAAATAATTTGCTTTATTAAAATTTATTAATAAAGTGAATTGTTTCATTAATTTAATTGCTATGATTCAATTTATAATCGTAGTAATTACAGAATTTAATAGTTTTAAAATCGAATGTATTATATTTCCTCTTTAATTTAAATTGCATATTTATTTCTTGTTTTTTTTATTTATATGCCAGCTTTAATAATTTATAGAATTTGTTTTTAAAATATTTGAAATATATTTTTATATCTCAATGTGATTTAGAAATTCCCAATTTTTTTAAAAGAAAATAATTTTCATTTTTGTAATTAGGCTATTCATTTTTTTTTTTTTTTAATTTTTAGTGTTGTATTTTAAAAGTTAAAATTTGGCTTTTTTTTTTAATTGATTAGTATTTTTGTATTTTTTAACTTTATTTTGCTTATCCTGTCAAATAGTTCAACTTTTTGAAATGCATTTCATTTATTTACGATTAAATTGAAATATTTTATTGGATTTGTTGGCTTAAAGTAATAATTTTTTATTAATAACTGAGAAATTATCGTATTTTAATGGATTATTCTACAATTATAACATTATAGGATATTATTGATGTGGTTTTTTTGCGTAAAATTCTGGGTTACCAATTTTTTATCTCAAAACAAAATTTGCCAAGTTATTTTCAGTGAATTCATTTAAATATAACAGAGGGCTTCATTTTTAAATGACTGGCTCGTATAATAGGATGCAAAAAATTTTTTTATCTTGTTGGGTTAATTTTAACTAAAACATGTTTATCCTACTGAGCATAAAATAGGACTCTTCCACTCTGTAATATATTAAACAAATTTTCTACATTATTAAATTCAGTGCTACGGTAATTTTATTTATTCATTATTCTTTAAGCGATGCAGAATCAATTCAACTCGGCAGTTAACTTTAAGGAATCACATTCCATCCCCCTCCCGCCCCCTGGACGTGCAGCGACATGCCCTTAGATACCAATATCATTGATTCTGTTGTTCGCAAACGACGAAACTAATTGTTCCGTCCATTCCGAAAGAAATCCCGCGCTTTTCACCAACGCTTTGTGATGCTAATGCGCCCTTGGACACAGTTACCTGTCAACCGTAATGACCACAACTCCGCTCCAATACAGGGCGCATTTTTCCAATCTAAAAATCCCCAGAAAACAATTTCAGAAAAATCTAAACCCAAATCCCTTTCTAACAGTAGAAGAAAAAAATCCTTGAAGTTAGATCTATAGATATACATATATTCCCTATTAAGCGGAAATTTTTCTTTATTTTTGGCGGGATCTTCTGTACCAATATTCTCTCGAAAGAGAATGAAAAAAAGCCAAAAGCCTCACCAAAGATCTAATACAATCGCCATTTCGTTCCTTTTTAAAATCCTTTAAAATCCCTGCCTGTCGTCTTTGGGCCCCAATACAAATGAGCCCTGTATGCAAATTTCTCGCATCTCATTGTGTTCGATTGTTGAAAGGGAGGTGCAGTTACAAAAAAAAAGTAGGGCGATTTTTCAATGATAGGGCGTTAATCTTGGCGACCTCTTTTAACAATTCAGCCGCCAAATCGCGGCGTGACTTTGAGTCGAGACTTTTAACAAAAGCATTCGTGAATTATGGCGCTGGATTTCGGCCGGACGACTGGCTTAGAGGAAACTGCAATTAAGTTAATTAGCCCACTCCTGGTTTCTTTTTAAATGAATAATTAAATAAACACAAGATCGTGCGTAGGATGTAGGGAGATAAAAAAAAAAAAAAAAGGTTCCCATTTTGGCGAGGCACACAAAAGCCTAGCTGTCACGTGTATCAGTGATAAACGTTTCGCCCTCACCACAACAGGTAAGGGCTGTTACAACAGAGAATAAAGGGCGCCAATGACTATGGGGCGCGCATGTTAATTTTTGCCTTGTGGCGCACTCTCTCGCATAGGGCTTATTTCCACGGTGTTGGGGTAATTGCGAGTCGAGATATTTCAGGAAGATGCTCTGATGAAGGCTTTTGAATCGGTGATTTTTGTCGGTGGGCTTTACGTGTGCAGAATTCAAGATGAAGCCGCAATTTGAGTCGAAGAATGGCGCAAGAAATAATTAAATTTAATTGTTTTGGGGGGGACAGACATTGTTGGTCTAAAAATGATGGCAGCATATATTTTGCGATATTTTGTAATGAATAATTTTTTAAATTAAATTGAACACAGATTGTTTTTGAAATTTGCGCTCTGGTTAAATTATATTGTTTTGTAAAAATTATTGATGTTATTCTTGGATTTGGTTTTTCTAGTATAGACGTGGTTTTGGAATTTTGCAGACGACGAAGAACCTATCATTGATGATAAGTAAAATTTGTTTTGTGGTTGCTTTTTTAAGCAATCTTTTTAAAAAATAGCATCAATAATGAAGAATAAATGTTCGTCACAAATAGATTTCGAAAAAAGTTTACTGTTTCACGAGGACACAAAAATTAAAACAATAAAAGCTGAAAACCCTACCCTCTCCACACACCACTTTCTCTCTCTTTCGGTGATAGCTTCCTTCGATTTCCATCACAAAGATATTCTCAGCACTATGAACCCTCCATCTGGTGGGCGGCATTGAGATGGATATGACGAAGATATCCATATCTATGCCGTGCCCTACAATAGAATGCATCTCTCTCTCATACGAACCCACAGAAAGCGAAAGAAAACACACGCGACTATTTCTTGGAAGGAAACTTTTATAACCAGAAAACAAGAAGTTTTTTTTCTGCAAGAAAACACACGAAATGCGAAAAACCAGTTTTGTATGTTTTGTGAACTCTGAATATCAAAAATGGAGAGTTCTTGAGAATATAAACTCACTGATGTGTACTAATAAAATAAGTAATATAAAAAAAATAAATAAAATCAATTCCTAATTTTTTTTTTTTTTTCTCTATTGCAGGGAAAGTCCTTTATAAATAATTTTCATTCATTTTTTTTTCAGTTTATCTGGCGCCCTCTACTGGTAGATACATGCAGCTTAAATCTAAAAAAACTAAAATGAATGAATTAAATTGAATGAATGAATTTATATTTTTAAAACCGTATTAACATTAAGTGTCAAAAACTACAAGTTCAGAAAAATGTATTTGAACTGGAGTGGCTGAATAAAAAGTATTTTATGAACGATTGAAAATGTGAACAAGATATATAGAGGGAGAATGTGAGCTAATAGAAGGAATTGAATAAGGAGAAAATAAAATATTTTGGCGGTCTGAATGGCCTAGTGTTCTGCGCTCTGGCTGCTGGGTGCGAGTCCCGCCGGTGCCATGCATGTTTGAAGTGGTTCGGAATCCAGTCAAACCATTGCGTCCAGGTCAATATGACTGTAATAACGTTGGCAGTAGATCAGGCAATACTACCCTATAAAAAGAAAACATTTCCTGTCTAGAAATCTGACAGTAGACAGATGATCTTGGCCTACCTTGAGGCTGTTGCGCCAAGGATGATGAAAACGATGATGATAAAATACTTTGACACGGGAAAAAACCGTTGAAATCAGAGAAACTTTGTTTAGTTATAATATCAAGCACCAAATGACAAAGTGAGAGATTTAAATTTATCCATTATATATATATCCATGATATATATATTAATGTAGTAGTAGTAGTAGTAGTAAAAATTTTTCAGATGGTCCAAAATGAAATCTTTATAAAGATCTTCAGAATTCAGACAACAATAAATAGAAATATTAGAAATCATTTTTTTCAATTCCTTCTACTAGCTCACACTCTCCCTATATATATCTTGTTCCAATTTTCAATCGATCATAAAATACTTTTTCATTTATCCATTCAAGTTCAAATACATTTTTTGAACTTGTAGTGGATGACGCTGGATGTTAATTCAGATCTTTCAAATATTAATTCAGTAATTAAATTTAATTAATTAATTTTAGTTTTTTTTGAGATTTAAGTTGCATATATCTACCCATAGATGGCGCCAGATAAACTTAAAACAGTGAATGAAAATTATTTGTAAAGGACTTTTCTACAATAGAGTAGAAAAAAGTAGAAATTGACGTTAAGAAATGTTTTTATATTACGTGTTTTAAATTTTGTTTATGCAGCTGACGAATACGTAATCGTGGTCTTTTTATGTCATAAGGACTGCAACGAAGTTACTCACCCAGTACATACCCGGGGGCCTCGTAACTTGAAGATAAGCCTCTTACGCGGTGTAACAATGCCCTCGTAATTCTATGAGAGTACGATAGTATTAGACCAAGACCTATGGCTTAAAGTAGATTACGAAACCATTCAAACATCCATGGCACCGCCGGGACCCGAAAACCGAAACTTGTGGTACCGTGCGCCAGAGCGCTAGCTACTCGACCATTCAGGCCCCAAGAAATTCAGAATTTATATAACAATAAATACAAATATTAAAAATAATTCCTTTTTTTTTTTTAGGATTCATTCGTCTTAATCCATGAAGAATCAATTCAACCCGGCAGTTAACTTTAAGGAATCACATTGTGTACTCCCCTTTCCCCTCGGACATAGAGCGACTTGCTCTCAGATAGCAATATTGATTGATTTCTGTTGTTCACTAACGACGAAACTAATTGTCCTGACCATTCCAAAGAAATCCCGCGCTTTTCAACAATGCTTTGTGATGTTAATGCGCCCTGCACACAGTTAACTGTCAACTATATTTTTATACAACTAGCATTTTTACAATCTAAAAATCCCCAGAAAACAATTTTTAGAAAAATTTAAACCCAAATCCCATTCTAAAAGAGAGAAAAAAAATCCTTGAAGTTAGATCTATAGATGTATATATTCCCCATTAAGTGGAAATTTTTCTTCCTTTCTGGCGGGAACTTCTGTACAAATGCTCTCTCAAAAGAGAATGAAAAAAGCCAAAGGCATCGCCAAAGATCTAATCCAATCGCCATTTCATTCTTTTCTAAAATATTTAAAATCCCTGAATGTCGTCTTTGAGGCCCCAATACAAATGGGCCCCCCGCATGCAAATTTCTTGCATCTCATTGTGTTCGATTGTTCAAATTGAGCTGCAGTTAAAAAATAAAAAGTAGGGCGATTTTTCACTCATAGGGTGTTAATCTTGGCTAACTCTTTTAACAATTCCGCCGCCAAATTGTGGCGTGACTTTGAGTCGAGACTTTTAACAAAAGCATTCGTGATTTATGGCGCTGATTTCGGCCGGGCGACTGGCTTAGAGGAAACTGCAATTAAATTAATTAGCCCACTACCGGTTTCTTTTTAAATGAATAATTAAATAAATACGAGATCATCGTAGGGTGTAGGGAGAGAAAGAAAAAAGGCGATTCGGCGCCAACACAACAGGTAAGGGCTGTTACAATAGACAATAAAGGGCGCCAAGATCTATGGGGCGCGTATGTAATTTTTTGCCTTGGGACGCACACTCTCTCAGTAGGGCTTATTTCTAGGGTGTTGGCGTAATGAGGAGGGGCGGTATTTCAGGAAGGTGCTCTGCCAGCTTTTGAATCGGGGATTATGTCGGTGGGCTTTACGGGGCTAGAATTCAAAATGAAGCCGCAGCGTGGTTCAGACTCGCGTCGAAGAATAGCTCGAGAAATAATTAAATTTAATTGTTTTGTGGAGACAGACATTGTTAGTCTGAAAATGATGGCAGCATATATTATAGATGTTTCATAGCGAATAATTTTTAGAACTAATAATCAATTAACTTTAATAATTTGAACTTGATTGTTTTGAAATTGATTTCATTATGCTTAGAATTTAACTGTTCACCGATAAGAGCGTGTTAAGAAATTTATGCTGATGTTATTCTCAGATGAGGTTATGAAACATAGACGAATATAAAAATTAAAATACAAGGTGTTAATAATTAAATTAACACATTTATCATTTAAATAAATGTTAATTTAAAATAATTCTAAATGCGTAAAACATTCAATATCAGTTTATTTGTTCATCATGAAACTTATGAATTTAAAATATTAAATCCAAATAATCATCCATTTCATTTAAATTAATTTTTATACATAATATTATTTTTATATATAATATATTTCTTTTTTTTTTGTATGCTAATTTTAAGAATTTCTAGTAGAATTTGTTTTTAAAATATTTGAAATATATTTTTATAATTGAATGTGATTTAGATATTTACAATTTTCTAAAAGAAAATGTTCTTTCATTTTTGTAATTCGGCAATTCATTTTTTATTTTTGGTGTTATACTTTAAAAGCAAAATATTGCTTTTCTTAAAATTCTATTAGTATTTTTAATATATTTTTAACTTTATTTTGCTTACCCTATTAAGTATTTCCAATTTTTTAAAATGTACTTCATTTATTTATCATAAAGTTTGAAATTGTATTAGTAGAATTATTGGATGAGTAGCATTAAAATTTTAATTATATATTCTTAATAACTCAGAAATTATCATGTTTTAATGGATTATTCTGCACTTATATCATGATAGGATATTATTTTTTTTTTTTGTTCTAATGCATCTGACAAACAGACAGTTGTCTTTCATGCCTTAAGCCAAGCGCTGCACCTCACTAAGCACTACCATGAGATGTGTGCAGCTTGAAGAGAAGCTACGGACGCGGAGTAACAGTACCCCCCCCAACGCTCTACGTTCATGTTAGATCGGGACCTACGATAATTTACGATTTTAAAATAATTTTTTTTTTTTATTTAGGCTATCAAATCAATCGATTCACTCGTGTTAAGAAAGAACAAGAAACAATTCAAACCGCAGTTAATTTTAAAAAGTTGCACTTTGAGGAGTAGTGCAGCTAACTAGAATGTAGGAAATAGTCGGAAGTGACACGTTGAAGATCGAATACACTTTCAAATGAATTTCTTGCAATGCCCCAACATATACCAATCACATGATGATTTTCAAATTCCTCTGACTGGCAGCCCAACTACCCACTCTATTTTAATCTTCCTATAAGTTTTCTTTTACGTGACTCCAGCTGACGCAATGCAGGATCTGGTTGCTCGACTATCAGTTTACGTGCAGTGACGTCAATTGATGTCTGCCATCTTTGGAACATAAATTTATAAACCCCATAACTAAACGGCTATATTTTCATTTGAGTTCCTTACAATTTTTTCTGATCATGCAAAATGAAATCTTTCTAAAGATCTTCAGAATTCAGACAACAGTAAATAGAAATATTAGAAAGCATTCCTTTTTTTCAATTCCTTCTATTAGCTCTCTCTCTCTCTCTCTCTATATATATATATATATATATCTTGTTCACATTTTCAATCGTACATAAAACACTTTTTATTCATCCACTCGCATTAAAATTAATTTTTCTTTTGAACTTGTAGTGGATGACACTGGATGTGAATGCAGTTCTTTCAAATATTAATTCACTTAAATTTAATTAATCCATTTTAGGTCTTTTTTAGATATAAGTTGCACGTATCTACAAATAGAGAGCGTCAGATAAACTAAAAAAAAAATGAAATGAAAATTATTTATAAAGGACTTTCTGCAATAGAGTGAAAAAAAAAAGTAGGAATTGACTTTAAAAATTTTTCTTTTATATTACTTGTTTTTTATAATATCAATTGATTCATGCGTCTTAATCCATGAAGAATCAATTCAACCCGGCAGTTAACTTTAAAGAATCAAATTGTTTCTCTCCCCCCCCTCGGACTTGCTCGATATGCTCTCAGATACCAATATTATTGATTCTGTTGTTCGCTAACGGAGAATCTAATTGTTCTGTCCATTCGAAAGAAATCCAGCGCTTTTCACCCATGCTTTGTGATGCTAATGCGACCTGCAGACAGCCAATTGTTAAACCGTAATGACCACATCTCCGGTCCAATACAAGACGCATTTTTCCAATCAAAAAATCCTCAGAAAACGCTTTTAGAAAAATTTAAAAAAAAATCCTTTGAAAAAGATAGAAAAAAAAATCCTTGAAGTTAGATCTATAGATTATTTATATATTCCCTATTAAGTGGAAATTCTTTTTTGTTTTTGGTGGGATCTTCTGTACCAATGTTCTCTCGAAAGAGAATGAAAAAAGCCAAAAGCCTCGCCAAAGATCTAATCCAATTGCCATTTCGTTCTTTTAAAATCCTTTAAAATCCCTGCATGTCGTCTTTGGGGCCCACAATACAAATGGGCCCCAAATGCAAATTTCTTGCATCTCATTGTGTTCGATTGTTCAAAGGGAGGTGCAGACGATAAAAAGAGTAGGGCGATTTTTCACTGATAGGGCGTTCATCTTGGAGCCCTCTTTCACAATTCAGCCGCCAAATCGTGGCGTGATTTTGAGTGGAGACTTTTAACAAAAGCATTCGTGATTTACGGCGCTCGATTTCGGCCGGGCGACTGGCTTAGATGAAAGTGCAATTAAGTTAATTAGCCCACTACTGGTACTACTTAAATGAATAATTAAATAAATACAAGATCGTGCGTAGGGTGTAGGGAGAGAGAAAAAAAGTTTCCCATTTTGGCGAGGCACACAAAAGGCAAACTGTCACGTGTATGCCTTTGTCCAATCAGGGATAAACGATTCGCAATCACCACAACAGGTAAGGGCTGTTACAATAGAGAATAAAAGGGCGCCAAGATCTATAGGGGCGCATAATGTTAATTTTTGACTTGGGGTGCACACTCTCTCTGAGTAGGGCTTTTTCTGCGGTGTTGTTGTAATTGCGAGTGGCCATATTTCAGGAAGGTGCACTGCCGGTGCTTTTGAACCGGTGATTTATGTCGGTGGGCTTTACGGGGCTGGAATTCAAGATGAAGCCGCAGCGTGGTGAAGACCTGCGTCGAGAATGGAGAGAGAAATAATTAAATTTTGTTTTTTTTTGGGGACAGACGTTGTTGGTCTTAAAATGATGGCAGAACGATATTTTCCAGTGATTAAATTTTTCCATTCCTTCTAATAGCTCACACTCTCCTATATATATCATGTTCAAATTGTCAATCGTTCATAAAAATACTTTTTTATTCATCCACTCATGTTCAAATACATTTTTTTTTTTAAACTTGTAGTGGATGAACAGTTTATGTAAATACAGTTTTTCAAATATTAATTAATTAATTCATTAATTTATTTTAGTTTTAGCACCGACGCTACTAATTTAGCACTTCCCAGGGGGCGCTTGTAGCCTGAAGAGAACGCGGAAGCTTATTAACAATATCCTTGCAACGCTGTATATAGATAGTGTATAGGGACTTACGGTTGAAAGTGGATTCTAAACCACTACAAACATTCAAGGCACCACCGGTTCTCGAACCCAAAACCTATGGTATCGAGCACCAGAGCGCATTCCAATCAACCATCAGGCCCCCAATTAAACTTTAAATAATTTTATTACTTAAAACATCTTTATTTACTGCATGTTAAGACGTGAATAACTTACAGAGGTGATATATGTTTACATAAAATAACACATTTTTTTGTACTATATCTTACGACTTTTTTTGATATTGAATATATCGATATAGAACATGTCGTTTTAATGCAGCTGGCAATACAGACAGTTAATCTTTATACCATAAGCAAAGGCTGAACCACTATTACTCAGTTTGCACTAGAAAAGAGGTGAACGTAGCTTGAAGACAAGCCACGGATGCTGAGTAACAAAAGCGCCTTTAACGCTCTACGAGTGTGCTAGATCAGCACCTATTGTTTAAAGTGGATTCCGAACCACTTCAAACATCCATGGCACCACAGTGACTCAAACCAGAAACCTGTGGTATCGAGCGCCAGACCGATAGCCACTTGACCATTCATTCCAAAAGACATGAGGAATTTAGACAACAATGAATAGAAATAGAAATAAATCCCTCTTTTTATAATATCAATCGATTCATTAGTCTTTATCCATGAAAAATCAATTCAACCCGGCAGTTAACTTTAAGGAATCACATACCCTCCCCCTACTGATGTGGAGCGACACTCTCTCGGATACCAATATAATTGATTCTGCTGTTCGCTAACGACGAAACTAATTGCTCTGTCCATTCGAAAGAAATCCTGCGCTTTTCACCGACTCTTCGTGATGTTAATGCGACCTGCACACAGTCAATTGTTAAACCGTAATGACCACCACATCTTCCGCTACAATACAGGCGCATTTTGCCAATCTAAAAATCCCCAGACAACAATTTTAGAAAAATTTAAATCTAAATCAAATTCGAAGACAGGAAAGACAAGATCATTGAAGTTAAATCTATAGATATATATTTTCCCTTTTAAGTGGAAATTATTCTTACCTTTGGCAGGAACATCTGTACAAATGTTCTCTCAAAAGAGAAAAAAAATTGCCAAACATCTAATCCAATCGCCATTTCGTTCTTTTTAAAATCCTTTAAAATCTCTGCATGTCGTCTTTGGGACCCACAATACAAATGGGCCCCGAATGCAAATTTCTTGCATTCCATTGTGTTCGATTGTTTAAAGGGAGATAGCAGTTAAAAAAAAAAAGAGTAGGGCGATTTTTCACTGATACGGCGTTCATCTTGGAGACCTCTTTTTTACAATTCAGCCGCCAAATCGTGGCGTGACTTTGAGTCGAGACTTTTAACAAAAGCATTCGTGATTTATGGCGCTGGATTTCGGCCGGGCGACTGGTTTAGAGGAAACTGCAATTAAGTTAATTAGCCCACTCCCGGTTTCTTTTTAAATGAATAATTAAATAAATACAAGATCGTGCGTAGAGTGTAGGGAGAGAAAAAAAAAAAAGGTTCGCATTTTGGCGCGGCAGACAAAAGCCAAACTGTCACGTGTATCCCTTTGTCCAATCAGTGATAAACGATTCGCTATCACTACAACAGGTAAGGGCGGTTACAATAGAGAATAAAAAGGGCGCCAAGATCTATGGGGCGCGTATGTTAATTTTTGCCTTGGGACGCACACTCTCTCAGTAGAGCTTATTTCTAGTGTGTTGGCGTAATGAGGAGGGGCGGTATTTCAGGAAGGTGCTCTGCCGGCTTTTGAATCGGTGATTTATGTCGGTGGGCTTTACGAGGCTGGAATTCAAGATGAAGCCGCAGCATGATTGAGACCTGCGTCGAAGAATAGGGCGAGAAATAATTAAATTTAATTGTTTTAAAGGACAGACATTGTTAGTCTAAAAATGATGGCGGCATATTTATATTTTCCAGTGATTAATTTTATTCAATTCCTTCTATTAATTCACACTCTCCCTATATATATCTTGTTCAAATTTTCAATCATTCATAAAATACTTTTTATTCATCCACTCAAATTCAAATACATTTTTTTTGAACTTGTAGTGGATGACACTGATGTTAATTCTTTTTTTTTTTCAAATATTTATACATTCAATAAATTTAATTAATTAATTATTTTTTTACATTTAAATGGAAGGATACATTTAAATTTTTACACCAATAGATGGCGCCAGATACACTTAAAAAAATGAATGAAAATTATTTATAAAAGATTTTCTCCAATAGAGTGAAAAAAATGTTGGAATTGACTTTAAAAATATATTTTTTTATTACTTGTTTATTAATTTGGACTTGACTGTCTTGGAAATTAATTTCATTTTGTTTAGAATTTAACCAGAAAGTTTGATGATAATGTTTTGTAAAAATTGTTAATGTTATTCTTAGATGAAGGAATTCAGACCACAATAAATAGAAATGTTATAAATGATTCCTTTTTTTTAGCATTCATTCGTCTTAATACATGAAGAATCAATTCCACCCGGCAGTTAAATTTCAAGGAATCGAATTGTTCCTCCCCCTAATTCCCGGTCTTACAGCGACATGCTTTTGGATCAATAATATTATTGATTCCAGTCTTTGCTAACGAAGAGACCGTTTGAATGGCCGAGTGTCTAGCGCTCTGGCGCTCTGAGCCACAGGCTGCTGGTTCGAGACCCGGCGGTGCCATGGATGTTTGAGTGGTTCGGAATCAGTTCAAACCGTAGTTTCCGGTCTAACAGGATCGTAGAGTGTTGCGGGATAGTGTGACTCCGCGTCCTATCTTATCTTCAAGCTACATGCACCTCCTGGGTAGTGCAAAGTGAGTAATGTCGACTATGACTGTAAGAGCATTCGGCGTAGAGCTGGCAATACTACCCTGTAGAAAGAAAATATTTCCTGTCTAGAAATCTGCCAGTAGGCAGATGATCTCGGCCCACAATGGGGCTGTTGCACCAATGATGATGAAGATAATGATGATAAAATATTTTGACATGGGCGAAAACAGTTGAAATCAGAAAAACTTTGTTTATATACAGTTATAATATCAGGCGCCAAATGAGTGCGAGATTTAATTTTATCCACGATATGTATATACTATTATATATATAAGATATATATTTGTAGTAGTACAATTTTTTTCTGATGATGCAAAATGAAATCTTTCTAAAGGTCTTTAGAATTAAGACAGCAAGAAATAGAAATATTTGAAATCATTCCTTTTTTTCAATTCCTTCTATTAGTTCACACTCTCCATGTATATATCTTGTTCAAATTTTCAATCGTTCATAAAATACGTTTTTATTCATCCACTCATATTCAGATACATCTTTTTTGAACTTGTAGTGAATGACACTGCATGTTGATACAGTTTATTTCTAATATTAATACCTTCATTAAATTTAATTAGTTCATTTTAGTTTTTTTAGATTCATGTTGCGTGTATCTACCAATAGATTTCATTAATTAAAAAAATGAATGAAAATTATTTGTAGAGGACTTTTCTGCAATAGAATGAAAAAAAAAAGTAGGAATTGACTTTAAAATATTTTTCTTATATTACTTGCTTGTTTTTATAAAATCAATCGATTCATTTCGTTTTAATCCATGAAGAATCAATTCAACACGGCAGTTAACTTTAAGGAAACACATTGTTTCTGCCCCCGGAAATGCTGCGGTACCAATATTATTGATTCTGTTGTTTGCTAACGACGCAACTAATTGTTCTGTCCATTCGAAAGAAATCCCGCACTTTTCCACCGATGCTTTGTGATGTTAATGCAATCTGCACACAGTTAACTGTCAACCGTAATCACCACATAACTCCGCTCCAATACAGACGTATTTTTCCAATCTAAAAATCCTCAGAAAACAATTTTAGAAAAATCTAAACCCAAATCCCATTTCGAAAAGTAGAAGGAAAAAAAATCCTTGAAGTTAGATCTATAGATATATATATTCCCTATTAAGTGGAAATTTTTCTTCCTTTTTGGCGAGAACTTCTGTACAAATGTTCTCTCTCAAAAGAGAACGAAAAAAAAAAGCCAAACTCCTCGCCAAAGATCTTATCCAATCGCTATTTCCTTTTTTAAAAATCCTTTAAAATCCCTGCATGTCGTCTTTGGGGCCCCAATAAAATGGGCCCCGTACGCAAATTTCTTGCACCTCATTGTGTTCGATTGTACAAAGGGAGGTGCAGACGATAAAAAGAGTAGGGCGATTTTTCACTGATAGGGCGTTCATCTTGGCGCCCTCTTTCTCAATTCAGCCGCCAAATCGTGGCGTGACTTTGAGTCGAGAATTTTAACAAAAGCATTCGTGATTTATAGCGCTGGATTTCGGCCGGATGACGGGCAATAAAGTTAAGTTAGCCCACTACTGGTCGCTTTTTAAATGAATAATTAAATAAATACAAGACCGTGCGTAGGGTGTAGGGAGAGAGAAAAAAAGTTCTCATTTTGGCGCGGCAGACAAAAGCCAAACTGTCACGTGTATCCCTTTGTCCAATCAGTGATAAACGATTCGCTATCACCACAACAGGTAAGGGCTGTTACAATAGAGAATAAAAAAGGGCGCCAAGATCTATGGGGCGCGTATGTAATTTTTTGCCTTGGGACGCACACTCTCTCAGTAGGGCTTATTTCTTGGATGTTGGCGTAATGAGGAGAGGCGGTATTTCAGGAAGGTGCTCTGTCGGCTTTTGAATCGGTGATTTATGTCGGTGGGCTTTACGGGTGTAGAATTCAAGATGAGGACGCAACGGGTTTAAGACCTGCGTCGAAGAATGGCGCGAGAAATAATTAAATTTAATTGTTTTGGGGGGACAGACATTGTTAGTCTAAAAATGATGGAAGCATATTTTACAGATATTTTCTAGTGAATAATTTTATTCAATTCCTAATATTAGTTCACACATTCGCTATACATATCTTGTTCATAACTTCAATCGTTCATAAAATACTTTTATTCCTCCACTCAAGTTCAAATACATTTTTGAACATGTAGTGGATGGCATTGGATATGAATGCAGTTTTTCAAATAGTCATTCATTCATTCATTCAATTTAATTAATAAGTTATAGTTTTTTTAGATTTAAGTTGCATGTATCAACCAATAGATGGCGCCAGATGAAATTTTCCTCTTACAACTTTATTTGTAAAATACTTTCTGCAATATAGTGAAAAAAAGTATGAATGGACTTAAATTTTTTTTTTTTAATATTACTTGTTTATTAATTTGAGCTTGATTGATTTCATTTTGCTTAAAATGAAAGCGAGAGCGTTATGATATTGTTTTTAAAAATTGTTGATGTTATTCTCAGATTAACTTAGGTTATGAAACATTGGACAAACATAAAAATTTAAAAAACAGGGTAATTATAATTCCCAAATGCTGTAAAACCACTCGTCACAATGAGATCTAATTTGAACTGGGATACTTGAAGAAGGGGGAAACGGTATGGCATCAAAAAAGTTCTACCGTTTTGCCCATCCGACACTTTGGTGGATGGGGTTTAAGTCTCACACTTGTTAAAAGATTTGAACTTCATATTTTTCGAAACAATCAAACACACTGAACACTACAGTTGGTTAACTGTGCAACTCATGTCAAATACGTTGTCATTTCGAGTCACAATATCACTGGCAGCCGAATTCACTTTCTTTAGGTTTCTTACAGAGCCATCTATTAATAAACTTTGGAACCTTCTCTGATGTCGTAGCGTTTCCACCTTCTTCAAGTACATTCAATCATAATGCGAACTCATTGTGACGACAGATTCTTTTATTTTACAGCATTTTGAAAGTGGGACTTTCATTATAATCATTCTGTCTATTTATGAAAAGTGTTGTTAAAAATTTGAAAAAAAATGGCCAAAAAAAATTTATTTTTAACTTCACATAAACACTCCTGACTCAAAGGACACATGAGACACATTCTGTTGACTTGCATATATGTAAACGTGCGTGAGTAAAATTACAAATTCATTATACTTTTTACACAAAATATTTTTTTTTGTGTTCTAATGCAGCTGGCAAACACTTAGACAGTTGTCTTGGATACCTTAAGGAAAGCGCTCCACCGACGTTACTCACTTAGAACTACCCAGGAGGTGCGTGTAGCTTTATGATAAGCTACGGACATGGAGTAACAGTACTTCCGTAGCACTCTAGAACTGATTAGACCGGGACCTACGGCTTAAACTTGATTCCGAAGCACAACAAACATCCATGGCACCGCTGGTACTTGAACCCGAAACCTGTAGTACCGAGTGCCAGGCGCTAACCTCTCGATCATTCAGGCGCTTTTGCACAATGTGATATAAAAATTAATTTTAAATAGAATGAGAAATTGAACAACATACTTTTTAATTAACATTCCATCTAAAATATGCTAAATTACTATTTTAACGAATTAAATTATTGATTTTCATAGTAAATTTCAATTACCCATGCCATTTTATCTATGGGGTTTAATATTTTTAAATTCCACGCATTCCATAATAGATAAATAAACTAATGATATCTAATATTTTATGCATTTAGAGTTATTTTAAATTAGCATTTATTCAAATAATGACAAATGCTAACGGAATCAATAACATGATTTATATTTACATATGTTTGGTTGGACGTAACACTATTAGAAGGTGTGTTCAAATACAATTCTTAAACGTAACGTTAATTTATATAATCATAAAATATGCTAAGTGTTCTTCAAACATTATATTTCATTCATTTTATCAGATGTTTTCATAATGCGTAAATCCGCTTTTATGTAAATGGTAAAAGGGTATGATGGGTTTGTTTAAATTATAGGCAGTCTCCTTCTGAAAGCACGTATTTCTGTTATAAATGCATTAATTACAGATCAACAAAATACATTTGCTTCTTTACGTATTGAATTTAATTAAAATGATTTAAAGACATATTTCATGTTGGGCCATTTAAAATATTGCAAAATAATTTTTTACTGCGTTCTAATATTTCCAATGTTTCAAATCTAATGTTCTATAGTTTTATGAAATTTATAGTAGACATAATACAAGTAATATAAAAAAATAAATTCGTACTTTTTCACTCTATTGCAGAAATGTCCTTTACAAATAAAGTTGACATTTTCCTCTTACATCTGGTGCCATCTATTGGTAGATAGCTACAATATAAATCTAAAAAAAACTATAATTAATTAATTAAATTGAATGAATGAATGAATATTTGAAGAAACTGTATTCACATGCAGTGTCATCCACTACAAGTTTAAAAAACTGTATTTGAACTTGAATGGATTAAGAAAAGTATTTTATGAACGATTGGAAATTTGAACAAGATATATATATGGAGAGTGTGAACTAATAGTAAGAATTGAAATAATCTACTGCTCTTAAAAAAGAAACATATCTCAATAAAAAATATTGAAGTTAATTTTATACTGCTATATTTATGTAGTTATAACCTTACTCAAAAATTTAAACGTAATTTAAAATGGCAGTGCAATTAAATTATATATTTTTCACTTGTTATTTCTATGATAATATCTTACAGTAAAATTACAATGTTAATATTGTATTTGTTTTAATAATATAATTAATTAGTCAATTCCTTTCTAAACGCAGCGTATTAAATTCATTATTTATCTATTAAAAAAAAAGAGCCCCGCTTCATTAGTGTAATGAGAATTTTTCATTACATTGTATAGTTTTCTTTATTCTATTGTTAATTTCTGAAAAAAAATGTTCTGTTTTTAAAATTGCCGCAATTTTAATAGCTTATGTTTCAGACTGAACTGTTATTTTTTTTTTCTTTCTTTATTTTAACCGCAAATGATTTTTAAAAGTTAAAAGAGATGAAAATATAGAACATTTAAAAAATAATTTACTTTATTAAAAATTATTAATAAAATGAATTGTTTCAATTAATTTAATTGCAATGATTCAATTTATAATCGCGTGAATATAAAATTTAATAGTTTTGAAATCGAATGTAATACATTTCCCCTTTAATTTAAATTGCACATTATATATTTTTTTAATTCATTTGCTAGCTTTGAGAATTTCTAGGAGGGTTGCATTTTAAAATATTTGAAATATATTTTTATAACTCAGTGTGATATAGATATTCACAATTTTTCTAAAAGGAAACAATCTTTCATTTTTGTAATTAGGCAATTCATTTTTTTTAATTTTTAGTGTTATATTTCAAAAGTAAAATTTTTGCATTTTTCAAAATTTATTAGTATTTTTGTATTTTTAACTTTATTTTGTTTATACTGTTAAACATTTCCAGTTTTTGAAATGCA
The DNA here is from genome assembly GCA_021605095.1 of Caerostris extrusa. NCBI lineage: Eukaryota > Metazoa > Arthropoda > Arachnida > Araneae > Araneidae > Caerostris > Caerostris extrusa. The sequence continues at coordinate 46,011 of BPLR01018005.1, read as the reverse complement.
TTGAATTTATTTATGATTAATGTTAAAATATTTTATTGGATTAGTATCATTAAAATATTAATTATCATCTACTTTTATTAACTGAAAAATTATCATATTTTGATGGATTATTCTGCTTTTATAACATTATAGGATATTGATGTTTTTTTTTAAAATTTTGTGCATAAAATTCAATGTTCCAATATTTATCTTAAAACAAAATTTACCAAGTTATTTTTCAGTGAATTCATTTAAATATAACAGAGGGCTTCATTTTTAAATGACTGGATTGTATAATAGGATGCATAAAAATAATTTCATTTTGTTGGGTTAATTTTAACTAAAACAGGTTTATCTACTTAGCATAAAATATGACTCTTTCATACTGTAATCTATCAAACTAATTTTACATTTGTAACACTACATTATTAAATTCAGTGCTACGGTAATTTAATTTATTCATAATTCAATTATCTTAAATTTTAATTTTAATTAACTAATTATAATTTAAAATTTATATTTTTCATCATTTTCGCTTTTTTATAATTCTTACAAATTCAAATAGAATCCAAACACAAAGATTATTTTCAATTTGAAGCCAAACATCGCCAAGCAAGCCAAAGTCGATTTGAAAGCGATGAAACCAAACGATCTTACACGGTGCCAAAACACGCAAATCAATTAAAAGTGTTAGAAGAAAGTCGTTTGCATCTCCATGGCAGCAGAAAAAAAAAACTCCAAATTGAAGAAGAAAAAAAAAACCGTAGAATTTCCTGAGAAACGCACTTTACATTTGAAAGAATTTCTGGACAAGAATTTAAAAAAAAAAAAAAAAAGAATATCTATATTGGTTGAAAGAGCCGGTTAATATTTGGGTTCTTTTGAATTTCATGCCGTGTTGGATTAAAAAGAGTTATCAGAAGAATAAGGTCTTTGTTAGGGCCACCGACATTCACTGACGCTGGCGTATAAAATTGTATTCGAAAATGTGAAATTGATTTTCTTTATGTTCTATTTTATAACTTCATATTCTATTAGTTTCCTTAAAATATACGAGTTATTTTGTTTTTTTATTCATTCTATTGCAGTACATTTGTTTACAAGTGAATATGTATTTCATTACATTCGTTTTACAAAATAATAATGGAAAAATAATAATGATAATGTAATTAGGTAGATTGAATTTAAAATGCATGCATTAACATTTATATGTTATTATGAAAGGGAGCGTAGTTTTATTTTTTTATCTATCTCGTAAAAAGACATTAATATTTCATAAAATATTGAAAAGCTTTTGTTGAAATGAATAGTTCGAATAAGATATATCGAATTCCAAAAGTAAAATGAAAATAAAACAGTTTTGAGAAATGTTTTCTGGAATTTGAAATTATTACTGATGATATATGAATTTCAAATGGAAAAATATTCATATTTAATATCAATAAAATTGAAATCTATAATGGATGCTAAATTAAATATATTTCATTATTTTTTTTCTAATGTAGTTCACAATACAGAGACTTACCATCTTTATGCCATAAGCAAGGGATGCACCACTGTTAATCACCACCCCAGGGACACGTGTTGCTTGAAGATGTATTACAGACACGAGTCACACTACCCCCACAACACTGTACTATCCTATGAGACCGGGAACTACGGTTTAAAGTGGATTCCGAACCACTGCAAACACACATGGAAACGCTGGGACTCGAACTCGAAAGTTGTGGCACTGAGTGCTAGCCACTTGATCATCATCATCAAATTAAAATTAGTTAATTGCATCATTAGTTAGGGCTATTAGTGCTACATACTAAGTCAGTTGTGTGTATATACCTACGGTTTTAAGTGGAATCCGAACCACTACAAACATCAAACATTTACAAACACGGTACCACCAATACTCGAACACGAAACCTGAGCGCTAGCCACTCGGCCATCAGGACCCATATATTTTATGAAAACAATATTCCAAAAATATTTTCAGCTGCGCGTTACGTGGATTTTGATCTGTGGGATGAATGCTCTTTTTTGATAATGAGTTCATTCTGTATTTTTAGAGGTGGTTTACATATTTGTCAAAAGAAGAAAAAAAGTAAAATGCAGAATCTGCTGCAATCTGTGATCTGCTGAAAACCGATTGAATTGATCTCAATCTGTTATCTGCCACTCTATTTTAGTACTACTCTGTATTACCTCACAGATAGAAGCAGATCTTTTAATCTGCTTGTATATGTAGGGTACTATAGAGTAGTATGAAAATAGAGAGAGCATAGGGTTGAAAGTCCTCATAATCGCCACGCGACAGATTTCCAATTCAGCTAACCGTTTGTACAATTTCTGATTGATACGTTTGGGACTCGTTGCTTTGTTGACTTGAGATGCACTAAAACAAGAAATTATTATTATTTTTTTTTTTTTATAACTCAATTCCTACTTTTTTTTTCACTCTATTGCAGAAAGTCTTTTATAAAAATTTTCATTCATTTTTTTTTTTAGTTTATCTGGCGCCATCTATTAGTAGTTGTATGCAACTTAAATAAAAAAAACCCTAAAATTAATTAATTTAATTTAATGAATGAATGAATATTTGAAAAAAATGCATTGATATCAAGTGTTCATACACTACAAGTTCCAAAAAATATATTTTAACTCGAGTGGATGAATAAAAAGTGTTTTATGAACGATTGAAAATTTGAACAAGATATATATAGGGGGAGTGTGACTTAAAGAAGGAATTGAAAAATAGATAAATAAGGCTTTGTGTATGCTTGTGTCGTGAACTGTGAGAAAGAACCACTGTCCTAATTTAACCGTAGCATCACCCTTACTATGTTTCATACAATTTATGATGCGTTATGTGCTGCTTTTTTTATTTTTGAATAGTAGAACCTATTTGTGCGTAATCACATATTTTGGATTATGTAATGGTCTAATGACTAGCGCTCTGACGCTCCGTAACCACAGGGTTCGAGTCCCGGCCCTGTTTTAGTGGTTAGGATGTTTGTAGTGTTGTTCGTTTGTAGCGATTCGAATGGATGAGCGTTGTGGGGGTAGTGTTATTTGCGTCCGTGGCCTATCTTCAAGCTACACGTGTCCCCCTGAGTAGTGCTCAATGAATCATAGCGATGTAGGCCATGCTTATGGTATAAGGATTTACTGTCTTTGTATTGACAATTGCATTAGAACAACAACAATAAAAAATTTCTCCCATTTAAGATAAACTAGTTTATCTTTAAATGGGAGAAATGGAGACAAAGTGCGATGCAGTGCCAAATCTGGTATAAAAAAAGTTGGACTTGGCTGCATGATGTAGAATTTGTAACTGTCCACTCAGCAGATTGAAAAATGTTCCAACAAGTAACTAGAAGCGCGTGTTGTGGTCATTACTGAATGGACTAAACAACGGATCGAAGAGGTCCCATTAGCATCACAAAGGATCTGCCCAAGGAAAGCGCTGCCGTGAAGCAAATCAGTCGGGTCGTTGGCAAATGGATAACGAAAATCAATGGGAACTTCGTTTGAAGTTTGTCTTACTTAATAGAAGCAACGTAATTTTGCTAAATTAATATTTCGTTAAATATTTTCGTATAGATTAAAACAAATTCATTCTTTAAATATTGCAAGAAAATGCATTCAATTCGGAGTTTTCAAATACCTTACGCTTTTCTTTCAATCCATTCTATTAGTTTACTCTCTCTCTATATATATATTATCTTGTTCACATTTTCAATCGTTCATAGAATACTTTTCATTCATCCACTCGAGTTCAAATACATTTTTTGGGACTTGCAGTGTATGACACTGGATGGCAATGCATTTTTTTCAAATTTTCATTCTGTAATTAAATTTACTTAATCCAAAAAAACTAAAATTAATTAAGAGGAAAATTTCAACTTTATTTGTAAAGGTCTTTTCTGCAACAGAATGAAGAAAAAGTAGCAATTGACTTTAAAAATGTTTTTTATATGACTTGTTTTTAATTATTAAACGGAAGGGGTTTACTTTGAAGGCGATGAAATAAATTTGGAAGAATAAATAGAGTTTTTGAAAAAAAAAATAATACTTGGTATTACTTTTTGGGCACAGTGTCAGCGGGAAACTCCCGCCAGTTTGAGTGCGTATGCGAAAAACATTTTAAGCACATTGTTATAATCGTCATTGGGTCTCTTTCTTTCTGAAAACACGGTACCTGTAATGAAACTAGTTCAATGGCCAATTTCCTCTTTACTTGTCGCCAAAATATATAAATTTAAAACTTATACGTTCCTCTATAAAGACTTAGGAAGCAAGTCGGATAGCAGGTAAATTATATAAATTTACAAATATTATTATCATGTGTGAACATGATGTTGTCCTGGTTAGGGGTCCGTGACGTCATCCGAAAATGAGGGCCTAGCAAATAAAACTCCGTTGCAAATTTTGGCTAAAATGGTACCTTGGGCCCCTTAACTCTTGAAATGATTCATGAATAACGTTAATCTTCAGGAATTTTTTGGAGAATTTGACTTTTGTTTGAAGTGTTTTGTAGTATGGTTTTGAAGCACTTTTCATGTTTTGGGTAGGGATTTTAAACATTTGTATTTTAAATGCCTATACGTAATCGTAGTGCGTTGAACAATTCCTTCTTCTCGAAGTTTCACATTTATCACTTTCGGCATTTTCCAGAGCTTTTGGAGCTGTATAGTGCTTCTTGTTGTATTTGGAATACTTAATTCTTCATTTGCGACGACATTTATCTTACTTTTGTAAATTATTTTAGAGATTCCTGAACACTTCATTCTTCACGAAGTTCCTGATCTATTCAACATTGCTATAATCATGTGACTATTTAATTTAACCATTCTTGTAGTATTCCAATCCATTGCTTCCTATATCTCGCGCATTATTAAACATTGGCATATTCCCGAGTGTATTCATACGTTCTCGAATGTTCACATATAAGTTGATATTTGCCGAGCAGACTTCACTCTTTTTTTATTATTTTATTATTTTAATCTTAAGTCTAAATCCTGTACGCATTTTCAATAACATGACTAAAAAAAAAGACTGCTAAAATATTCTTGCTCAGTAAATAAAAAAGAGCAATAAATATTTCTCCCATCCGAAAAAGCAAGGTAGAATAAATAAATAAATAAATAAATACGAACAACAGGGGTGTAAGCAATCATTACTACTTTCGTTTCTGTAAAAGCGGGAAAGATCTAGCAAATGGAAATATATTGTGAAGCAGCATAATGGCAACAACAAATAAAAAATAACGATGCTACTTAAATGCAATAGGGCAATTTTATGTTATATGATTTTTTTTTTAATTTTTTGTTGTAATTATTTTAGTTACTTAGGGCCTGAATGGCCGAGTGGCTAGCGCTCTGGCTCTCGGTACCTCAAGTTTACGGTTCGAGTCCCGGCTATGCCATGGATATCTGTAGTGGTTTGGAATCCACTTTAAGCCGTAGGTCCCCTGTCTAACAGGATCGTAGAGTGTTGTGGGGTATTGTTACCCCGCGTCCGTAGCTTATCTTCAAGCTACACGTACCTCCTTTGTAGTGCTTAGTGAGTAACGTCTGTGCAGCGCTTGCCGTAAGGCATCAAAAAAAGACAACTGTCTTAGTGTTTGCCAGCTGTATTAGAACCAAAAATTTAGTAAAAATTATTTTAATCTTAAGCGCATTTTGCCTAACATGCCGATAAAAAAAACCCTGCTAAAATATTCTGCAGTCGCTCAGTAAATAAAAAAAGAGCAATAAATATTTCGCCCATCAAAAGCAAGGTAGAATAAATAAATAAATGACTAAATACGAACAACAGGGGTGTAAGCAATCACTGACTTTTCGTTTCTATGAAAGGTCTAGTAAATAGAAATATACTGCAAAAGGAAAAAAATGGCAACAACAAATAAAAAATGGCGATCCAATAGTTCCATCGAATTTTTAAGACATTCACATAAACGAATGCATTGGGAGATAAATACTTCTCGCTTTGCACAAAAATAGAAAGAGATGAGATTTACCTGTGATTTCTTAAAAGTCCATAAAAATCCATGAAACGGAAAGCGAGAAGTGTTTTTGGAAAATAAAAAAATGAAGAATATCAAATTCCGATCTGTATATGTCTGAAGAGATATTCGAAACAATAATTTATATTTCATGACCTCCCTGATATTTTTCAAATCCGTTTTTCATCGATCTCGTGTTTGGAGTTTTCTCTCCTTCAATGCATCTGTAGGAAGGAAAGGAAATTGTTCTTTAGAATTCATTTACGTTTCAGGATAAAAAAAAAATGTTTCGCGAATATCGCTTTTCACACAACGTTATTTAACACAATGTTGTTGTTTTATGGCAGCTGGCAATACAGATGTAGTTAATCTTTATGCCATAAGCAAGGGCTGCATAGCTGTTACTCATTGAACACTACCCAGGGGCACGTGCAGCTTGAAGATAGGCTACGGACGCGGAGTAACAATACCCCCACAACGCTCTACGATCCTATTAAACCGGAACCTACGGTTTAAAGTGGAGTCCGAACCGCAACAACACATCCATGGCACCACCACAGAGCTACCACTCTGCCATTAAGGGCCCCTACCACTCTGCCATTGGGCCCCTACCACTCTGCCATTTTTGAGAATAAAAGGTGATAAAAAAAAAATTCGCGAAATTTCGCATTTTACACAACGTCATTTAACACAATGTAAATTTATGCTTCACAATAGGGCGGTTTGGTTTGTTGCTCTACATTTACCTTGTACAAACGAGGGCCGGGACCTACAGTTTAAAATACAGCACTACACAATAGGCACTGAAAAATGTCAAAAGTGATAAATATGAAGCTTCAAGAAGAAGGAATGGATCTACGCACTACGAGCACTTATAGCCATAGGAAATGCAATTTTTTTAAAATCCCAACCCAAAACATGAAAAAGTGCTTCAAAAACCAAACTACGAAAACACTTCAAACAAAAAGCCAAATTTTCCTGAAAATTCCTGAAGACTAAGGTTATTCATGAAGCATTTCAAGAATGAAGGGGCCCAAAGTACCATTTTCCGCCAAAATTTGGAATGGAGTTTCATTTACTTGGCCCTCATTTTCGGATAACGTCACGAACCCTAACCAGGACAACATCATGTTCACATATGATATTAATAAATTAATTAAGGCTACTGGTTTAACGAATAGACCATCTGTGAAACTTCTGAAGAAAAGGCCACAGATTGTTCTATAGCACCAGGGCCGGATTTTCCTATAGGCTATTTAGGCTTCAGTTTAGGGCCTCGAGATCAAGAGGGCCTGCCTTCAAATTATTAGCAAAATTTGAATGCCACTATTCTAAACTAAAAACACTAAACACTAAAACACTGAATCGGAAATAAGGAGAAATTCTACACATATGACTCATAAACAAACATAAAAATGTATTGGTTAAGATCAAAGCGTTCGGCTCATTTGATTTGATATTTTCTTTTTTGCTATCTGGATTTAGTTTGAATAAGTTTCATTTTTGGTTTAGTTACAAATTTAAAATTCATACTTAAACTTTAAATGCGAATTATTAGGAAATAAATTTATCTTAAATATATTCAATACATTGAAGATTCAATTAATTTAATTTGACAGAAAATAGGATACTTTTTATTGCATATTTTATTTCCGTGGTCAAAGATTTTTTATTATTTGAATTTTGTTTCTTTGTAAATGTTGCGTGTTATGTTTGATGAGTTATTGTTACAAGTACTCTATAGGCTGCTGAGAATAAACGTCCAAATAAGTGCTATTGACTTTTTTTTTTTATTTATTTATTATCCGTGCTCCATTTTGAATAAAGATGAAGTACCCATCACAAGATGTTTCATTTAACATATTGATATAGTATATCACAGTAATGATGTATTTTATTATTTCTCGTGTAATTTAGAAACTTAAAAATGGGAAGTGCAAAGGCCTCATATGTGGAATAGTCATCTAGGGCCTATTTTCATTTAAACCCGGCCCTGTATAGCACCGACTATATATGGGCATTATAGAGCAGAATTATAGCATGTAAACAGAGGAATATGGATTAAAATGCAATACAACGCTTGAAGCTACAAGCTACCAACATAAACTGGCACAGAAATTCGCTGTACTGGAGAAATAGACATTGACCTACTGTGTGTATGTATATATATATATATATATATATATATTATATATAATGTATATTTATACCTGCTACTCAAGTATCGATATTCGGTGCTACGTGTGAAGCCACTCCCATAGAGAAGCAGTGAAGTGTGGAGTACTAGAGTGACAGATATTGTCCTGGTGCCTTTCCCCTGTGGCGAGTTCAGTGTTTGCAGTTAGAGGGGGTGGGGGAATCAGGCGCACGTGGAAAGTGGGGTTGAGGGGCGAATTGCGAAATTATTACGGGTTATGAAACAGTGGTTTGGAATAGGGGTGTGCGGAGGGTGGTGGAGGTGTGGCTGGGAAATTGCCTCCGAATAATGGGTGCTGGCAGCGCTGAGGCATGAAGGGTTCGGTGATTCACGCGTCGGCTTTTCGAATCAGATGACATGCAGAAATATCATCACTGGGTCGAAAATGATATGGTTTTGCAAGAATTTTGGTGATCAGGGAGTTTGCTGACTGTCAGGATAGAAGAAGGATTTGACGGAATCTTTTCTAGTTTTGATTTTGTTTTTGGATTTGTTGGATTCTCTTTTCCACCGATATATGCCAAGAGTACGGGAGAAAACTCGAAGTGATCTCACAAGACAGTTGATGCGAAAACTTTTACCTCGCGTTATCACAGTCGCCATCGATTCTCTTTATTTCACAAACTTTTGACAGGTGTTTTTATATTTCATTTTGAGTGCTATATATTTCTTTACAATGTTCTTTTACTATCGTTATTATTATAGTATCTGTGTTTACATATAAGGATAATGGTAAGCACAATAATAAAATCTCATTATTTTCAATATTTCACTCCAAAATGTCTATAGTGGGTCTCAAATCTAATATGGGGATTTTTATTAAGGGATATATATCTATAATCATTGAATATATAATTTTATAGGTGGTCCGCAGAGTTAGGATGCATTTGCAAAGTGGCTGGCAACATCATTTGGGTTGGCCACCCTGGAATAGATCTTCTGTAAAACTCCTGAAGAAAAGTTCACAGATTGTACTATAGCACCCACTATATAGAATGTTATGGCAAATAATTCGAGGAATATGGGCAGAAAAAGATTCAATAAAATTTTTAAAAAAATTCAATACAACGTTTGAAGCTACTAACATAAACTGGAACAGAAATTCGCTGAATTGGAACGATAGACATCGACCTACTGTATATATCTATATACCTGCATTTATGTACATTTAAATATATATGTATACCTGCTACTCAAGTATCGATATTCGGTATTACGTGTGAAACCACTCCCATAGAGAAGCAGTGAAGTGTAGTGTACTAGAGTGACAGATATTGTCCTACTGCCTTTCCCCTGCGGCCGATTCAATGTTTGCAGTGGAGTGGGATCAGGCGCGCATAGAAGGGGCGAATTGCGAAATTATTACGGGTTATGAAACAGTGGTCTGGAACAGGGGGTGGGCGGAGGGTGTTGTTGTGTGGCTGGGAAATTGCTTCGGAATAATGGGTGCTGGCAGCGCTCAGGCATGAAGGGTTCGGTGATTCACGCGTTCGGCTTTACGAATCGGGTGACGTCGACACGAATGCGAAAATGTCATCACTGGGTCGAAAATGATGTGGTTTTGCAAGAATTTTAGTGATACTGTCAGTATCGTAGACAGATTTGATGAAATGTTTTCTAGTTTTGATTTTAGTTTTGGATTTGTTGCGCATGCATTTTAACATGTTTCTACTACCGCGTGCTATTTTTTTTTTTGGCAAATACCTCAAAGACAGCAGCTGAAGTTTTCGTAACCTTCTATCTTTCACCTATTTCAAGGAAAAAACTTTACGATCTACGGATTTATTATAAATTTGTTTGAAATAGAGGCAGCAGTTTTCGATTAGCTTTTCTTGTAGAGTTTCGAACCCAGATCCCTGGCATCGAAAATCCTTGTGCTCAAAGACAATATCAGAATCGAACCCGATGTTAAAATGCGTGATAATGCAGGAGGATTCAGATGTCAATCCGCTTATGGGGCATGTTTGTGAAATAAAGAGAATCGATGGCGATTGTGATAACGCGTGTAAAAGTGTTTCGCATCGACTGCCTTGTGAGAGTTCTTCGAGTTTTCTCACGAACCACCCGCATATCGGTAGTTACTCTTGGCATATACCAGAGGAAATAGAGTTGTGCATTATTAAATTATTCAAAATTATATTTATAGTAATAAATTATCTTACGACACAAGTCACAACAGTATTCGGTGCACGCAAATTATCATTGTATATCCGTCATAGCAAACCACTATAATAGGGTAGGAAACAAATTGTCCATTAAATCAGTGAAACCCGTAAGAAATTAATAATAACTATCTGAGGATAGCTTTATAATAAACAACGTCCTTTCTAGCCGCTGATTGACTGGGAGCAAGTCAAAAACACATCCAGCGATATATACTACTGTGTCCCAAAAAGTAAGACCAATTAATTTTTTTTTCAATAACTCCTTCAAAGAAATCCCCTCCGGACACAATGCACTCATGCCAACGTTTTTCTCAATCCTCAAAGCATGCTGAAAAATCATCGGCAGGGATGGCCTTCAGAGCGCGTGGCGATTCACGTTGAATCTCTTCAATCGACTCAAAACGGGGCGGCCGATGTTTCAATCGACGCGGCGATGTTTTTCCAAAAAGTTCAGTGTTTACGGTACCAATCGAGATTGGACACGTTTGAGGCCCAAAAAGGAATGGCAAGCACCAAATCTTTACATTTTTTGACGTGAGCTTCGTCGGTTGACGTCTAGGGTCGACCAGAGCGCTCTTCGTCTTCAACGCGTTCTCTGCCTTCTTTGCACTATTTATATCACTTGTAAGTATTTCGATCCGATAGAGGAATGCTCACCGAATGCCTTCTGCAACATTCTATACGTTTTCGCAAACAAAATTGATTGCAAGTTCGTTGATCAGTGAATTCAGACTTTTCAACAATTCACACATTCAACATTTAATTCATATTCAACAATAATTTACACATTCAAACATTTAATTCAAGCATTCGCCGGAATCAGTTCTATCATCTCCCAAAGCCAAGCGTAACTTCAAACACTCATGAATATTTTGACGTCACATTTCACACAGATGTCAAGGATAGTGCCAGCAACCTAAAAAAAAAAAAAACTGAAATTCCATAAGCCCCGGGAATTTTAAATTGAAAATGGATCGTACTTTTTGGACACAGTAATATATTAGAGAGAGAGAGAGAGAGTGGTCTACTATACAACTCTTGCTTATATTCGTGGAATGCAAATTACGCAATAGCATTGTTTCTTGCATTGATTCTTCGTGATTTTCACCAAAAATGAAACCTATATCGTTCCACAACCACCGTATTCACATCGTGCGACTTCTAGTTATTCCATAAAGTCAAAAGACCACTCCGGGGACACCGTTTCGAGTCTATTGAAGTGATTCAACGTGAATCGGCATGCGGCTTGAAGGGTCACCCCTGCCAATGACCTTTTAGCATGCATTGAGAATTAGGAAAAAAAGTTGGCATAAGTGCATTGTGTCCGGAGGGGATGACTTTGAAGGCGATGAAATAAATTTGGAAGACTAAATAAAGAGTATTTCAAAGAAAAAAAAATTGTTCTTACTTTTTGGGCCCAGTAGTATAGAGAGAGATTGTTATTAATTATAGCACGAGTTATTTGAATGAATATGAAATCTGCTCGACAAGTTTCAACTTATCATGTTTGAACATTTGAGAATGGATGAATAAACTCAGGAATATGTCAATGTTTAATAATGCACGAAGTATAGAAACAATTGAATAGAATACTACAAGAAAGGCGAAATTTATAGCTACATGAATATAGCAATGTTGAATAGATTGTGTCCAGAGGGGATTACTTTGAAGGCGGTGAAATAAATTTGCAAGAATAAATGAATAAATGAAGAGATTTTGAAAAAAATCCCGCTCTTTTTTACGTCTCTGTCCAGTATGACGTGACTCGTTGAGATGGATGACTACAATCAGCAGGTGTCGCATCACCACTTCACGCCAGTGTCAACTGTTGTGGTCATTCGGTCACGCGTGCTTGTACCAGACTTGCATGAATATTAAAAACACGTCCACTGCCTCAATTATGTCTTAAAACTTTACAGACGACAATTCCGTTCGTGTCATTCGACGAAATTTGTTTTTGTTTTTTCCTTTCAGAATGAAGTTGTGCATAGTGTTGAGCGATGATAAAACTTTGTTCTTAATCAAGATGGAAATTTAATTACGGGTTTCCCTTGAATGAGATTTTAGTGATAGTCAGGGAACTTTTCCTAGAAATGGTAGCGCTATGAGTAAAGGCTGTAGAACAGGATAGTATCATGACTATCAGTAAAGGTTATAAGATAGTATCGCTATGGGTTGAGTTAGGATAGGATAGTATCATTATTGGTTAAAGACTACAGAATAGTATCGCTACGGGTTAAGTTAGGATAGGATATGGTTAGTATCATGACTATTGGCTAAAGACTATAAGATATTGCTATGGGTTAAGTTAGAACAAGGATAGTATAACTATTGGTTAAAGACTATAGGATAGCATCATGACTATTGGTTAAGGACTATAGGATAGCATCATGACTATCGATTAAAATCCATACGATAGTATCATGACTATCTATTAAAAGCCATACTATCGACTATCGATTAAAAGATTAGTATCATGACTATCGGTTAAAAGATTTTATCATGACTATCGATTAAAGGCCATAAGATAGTATCATGACTACCGGTTAAATATCATTATTGCGTAAAGAATATGGAATAGTATCGCTATGGGTTAAGTTAGTATAGGATATTATCATGACTATCTGTTAAAGACTATAGGATAGTATCATGACTATTGATTAAAGACTATTAGAATAGTATAGCTATGGGTTAAGTTAGGATAGGATTATCATGACAATCTGTTAAAGTTAGAACAGGATAGTGTCATGACTCTGTTATCTGTTATGTCCCTGTTACTTAACCCTACTATCCTATATTCTTTAAGATATGATTACCATGACATAGAACAGGATAGACTGACAGTGAAAGGTTATAGAATAGTATAGTTATGGGTTAAATTAGGATACGATAGTCTCATAATTATCATTTTGCACGTAAAACGTAACATTTCTGCAAACAAGTTCTCAAAATTAAATAAATATCTGAAGTGAAATTTATGTAAATGAATTGATTTGGTTTATGAAACTATTAGGAAAAATAAAATTTAACATAAAACAACCACAACAAAAATTTAGATCTTGTTTACAACACTTTTGTATTTCTGGCAACACTTACTGTCTTGTCTTAAATTCGCATAATAATTTTTGTAAGTATAAAAGTCAATTTATTAAATTGCATCGATATTTTTTGTATTACAACATTCATTTTTACTAATAATAACTAACATCCATATGATAAAAGAAATCTAAAGAAATGACACCACATTTTCTTGAATAGTTCGGTACTTCTTAAATCGAATTAAACAAAGCATCTGCTGTGGTTTAATCTGCTAATTTATTTATCTTTCTCTCATCTGCAGACTGCTTACGGTTTAAATCGGCTTTGTTACTTTCCTCAATCTTAATTTTTGAAACAAAGGTTTTTCTTTAGAGACTAAAACTACAAGGAAAAAATAAAACATAAAAGAAATCAGATTTCCAAATAATGATTATTTGCAGCCCTCTCCAAAAAGTAACCATCTCCATTTTGTCTCGTTTATCCGATTAATAAAATTATGCATCTCGAGAAGAGAAAAAAAAAAAAATTCCCAAAAAGTTGCCTTTTAAGAGTTTTTCGGTATATTTTTTCCCATTTATTTTCCCCGTGCCATCAAGTAATCAGACATTGGAAAAAAAAAAAACATTACTTCGCTTTAGATGAAAACACATATTGTCAGCAAAAAGTGAAGACGGAAGAAGAATGATTGTCTTGAATTTCGTGTACTCAACAATGAAAACTCACTTTCATTTACGTCGGGAAATTATATGAACTTAATGCTTTTATTTCTTCATTTTGTTCTACTTGGAATTTATCTTGAAAAACAAGATTCAAAACCTGTTGCAGAATGCTAGTTCTGCCACCGTAAGTATTGCAATAAAATAGATCTATTCATTATTCATTATTCCAATTATTATACATTATTTCATATAACTATTATTTCAATTTGTTATGAATAATCCCAATCATTACACATTATTTCAATTTTTATGAATTATTTCAATCACTATCCGTTATTGCAAATATTATACATTATTTCACTAACTATTATTTTAATTTATATGAATAATCCCAATGTTTACGCATTATTTCATTTATTATTTCTTATTTGAATAATCCCAATCATTATCCATTATTTCAGCGTTTACGAATTTTTCCAATCATTTTCTATTATTCCAAGCATTATATATTATATCCATTTTTATGAATAATCCCAAACAACACCCATTATTTCCCTTAGTAACCATTATTTCAATTTTATGTATTATTTTAGTCATTATCCATTACTTCAACTATTATTCATTATTCAAACTATTCCATAGATTTCTAAAAATAATAGAAGTAATTTTTTTTTAGTTTTATTTTATTAAAAATAATTACAAACATATTTTCCTTTAGGAATAACAAATGACGTAGCAATACGCTTAAAATAAATGTTAAGAGGGGCCTGATCGCCGAGTAACTAAAGATCTGGCGCTCGGAACCATAGGTTTCGAGTTAGATTCCGGCGGTGCCAAGGATGCTTGTAGTGGTTCGAAATCTACTTTAAACCGTGGGTCTCGGTCTAATAAGACTGTAGAATGTTGGGCGTAGAGCTGACAACTTTAACCCGTAAAAACAAAAACATCTTCTGTTTCGAAATCTGGCTGTAGGCGGACGGCCTTGGCCCACCATGGGGCTGCTGCGCCACTGATGATGATGATTTTTTTGTATTACAGCATGCACTTTAACTAACAATAATTAACATAAAAATGATAAAAAGAATTCTAAATAAATGACACCCGATTTCTGTAATAGTTTGGTGGTCGTTAAATCAAATTAAACAAAGCATCTGTTGTGTTTTAATCTGCTAATTTATTTATCTTTTCTCTCATCTGCAGACTGTTTTATGTTTTAAATCTTCTTTGTTACTTACCTCAATCTTAATTTTTCAAAACAAAAGTTTTTCTTTAGAGACTAAAACTACGTGAACAAAGAAACCAAAACCAAAACCAAACAGAAAACAGCTTTCCAAATAATGATCATTTGCAGCCCTCTCCAAAAAAACAATAATCTCCATTTTGTCTCGTTTATCCGATTAATAAAATTATGCATCTCAAGAAGAAAAAAGGGAGAAAAATCCCCCAAAAGTTCCCTTTTTAAGAGTTTTTCGCTATATTTTCCCCATTTATTTTCCCTGTGCCATCAAGTAATCAGACGTTAGAAAAAGGGCATTACTTCAGTTTAGATGAAACACATATTGTCAGCAAAAAGTGAAGGCGGAAGAATGATTGTCTTGATTTCCGTGTACCCCACAAAGAAAACTCGCTTTCATTTAACATTATATAAACTTAATGCTTTTATTTCTTAATTTTGCTCCACTCGGAAAAACAAGTTTCGAAATTTGTTTCAGAATTATAGTTCTGTCACCATAAGCATTCCAATAAAATAGATGCATTCATTATTTCAATTATTATACATTTCACTTATTCACTATTATTACAATTTTTATAAATAATTCCGAATTATTACTCATTTTTTTAATTTTTATGAATTATTTCAAACATTATGCCTTATTTCAATCATTATACATTATTTCACTTATTAACTGTTATTTTAATTTTAATGAATAATCCCAATAATTCCCATTATTTTACTTATTAATTATTATTTCAATTTTTATGAATAATCCCAATCATTACCCATAATTTCAATTTGTTTTATTTGAATACTAATACATTATTCCAATTATTATACATTATTTTACTAATTAACTATCATTTCAATTTTTTATGAATAATACCAATCATTAACCATAGTTTCACTTTTTATGAATTATTTTAATCTTTTTCCATTATTGCAAATATTATCCATTATTTCTACTATTATTCATTATTCAAACATTACCTAAATTTCTGAAGATGAAAAGAACTTATTTTTTAGTTTTATTTTATTAAAAGTAATTATAACATATTTTCTTTTTAAACATACAATATATGCATATATATAATATAAATCTATTTTAATTTGTATAAATAAAAATATATTTTTAAATTTACAAATGATGTAACAATACGTTTAAAATAAATATTAAGATATTATGAACAATAACTTCAATGAGTTTAATATTTTTGCTTTCAAACTCAATGCTTTTATTCCTTCATTGTGTTCTGCTTGAATATTTCTTGAAAACTAGTTTCGAAATCTGTTTTAGAATTATAGTTCTGCGATCGTAAGCATTGCAATAAAAGAGATCCATTCATTGTTCCAATTTAACATCATTATTCCATCATTATTATTATATCATTTATTCACTATTATTTCAATTTTTATGAATAATAATCATTTTATTTCATTTAATAACTATTATTTCAATTTTTATGAATAATCCCAATCATTATCCATTATTTATTTTAATTATAAACTATTACTTCAATTTTTATGAATAATCCCAATCATTACCCATTATTTCCATTATTTACTATTACTTCAATTTTTATGAATAATCCCAATTTATTTCATTATTAACTATTATTTCAATTTTTTATGAATAATCAAAATGACCTATTATTTCACTTATTCACTATTATTTCAATTGTTATGTATAATCACAATCATTACCCATTATTTCAATTTTTATGAATTATTTCAATTATTATCCATTATTACAATTATTTACCATTGTTTCAACTATTATTCATTATTCAACCTATTACAATTTGCTGTACTTGAATTTTTCTTGAAAAACAACTTTCAAAATCTGTGTCAGACTTATAGCTCTCCCACCGTAAGTGTTACAATAAAATAGATTCATTCAATATTTATTATTCCAATTATTATACATTATTTCGCTTATTAATTACTATTCAATAATAATACCAATCATTACCCATTATTTCACATAATAACTATTATTTCGATTTTTATGAATAATCTTAATCATTACCCGTTCGCTTATTAACCGTTATTTCAATTTGTATGAATAATCCCAAACATTATCCATTATTTCACCTAATTATTATAATTTCAATTTTTATGAATAAGCTCAATCATTACCCATAATTTCAATTATTCACCATTATTTAAATTTTTATGAATAATCCCAATCATTACCCATTATTTCAATTTTTTACGAATATTCCCAATCATTATCCATTATTCATGATTCAAACTATTACATAAATTTCTGAAAATGAAAATATTTTTTTTTTTTTTAGTTTTATTTTAATAAAATTAATTAAAAACACATTTTCTTTTTAATATAAAAAATACATATATATTATAAATTTACTTTAATTTTTATATATTTTTAAATTTACAAAAATTTAAAACTTACAAATGATGTAACAATACGTTTAAAATAAATATTAAGATATTAGAGAGTTTTTGCATACCGTATTTTTATAATACGGTATTTTTTTTCTCCCTAGCGCGCATGCTCATAGGAAACTTTATTACAGATACGCATGCGCAATTTCCTATGAGCATGCGCGTTAGGGAGAAAAAAACCGTATTTTTAATTAAAAATTTAATTTAGAAAAAAATTTTTTAACATATTTCTTCATTTTGCCTCTACTTTAATTTTTGTTCAAAACAAGTGTCGAAATTAGTTTCGGAATTATAGTTCTGCCACTGTAAGCATTGCAATAAAATAGATCCATTCATTATTCATTATTTCAGTTTAACATCATTATTCCAATTATTTTACATTATTCCAATTTAACATCCTTATTCCAATTTAACATCTTCATTCCAATTTAACATCCTTATTACAATTTAACATCTTTATTACAATTTAACATCCTTATTACAATTATTATACATTATTTCATTTATTAACTATTATTTCATTTTTTATGATTAATTCCAATCATTATTCGTTATTTCAATTTTGTAAATAATCCCAATCATTACCCATTATTTCAATTTTTATTGATAACCCCAATCATTACCAATTATTTCAATTTTAATTGATAATCCCAATGACTACCCATTATTTAAAATTATTACCTATTATTTCAATTTGTATGAATACTCCTAATCATTACCATTTATTTCAATTTTTATGAATGATCCTAATCATTACCCATTATTTCAACTTTTATCGATAATCCCAATCATTATCCATTATTGCAATTATTATCCATTATTGCAATTATTATCCATTATTGCAATTATTATCCATTATTTCAACTATTATTCATTATTCAAACTATTACATTTTGCTCTAAACGAATTTTTCTTGCAAAACAAGTTTCAAAATCTGTGTCTAACTAGAATTCTTCTTTACAAAATGCAAATGATGCGCAAATACTCATGGAAAACTATCCCTTTCCCAATTCGATAATATTTATCAGCAATGTTAAAAATTCTGCAAATTCGTAACAAATTAACTCCTCGTGAATTTTATTTTATAATTTAAATGAAATGATTTTGTTTCACCTCAGACAAATATTTCAATCGAAGCATTTCGCTGATTCTAGTTAATTACCAAAAAGAATTGAGATAGATGCTTCCAAATTTCCTGCGATCTATTTAAATTCTAATTAATGATAACTGTTTAATTTTCAGTCAATTCTATTCCGTTTTGTGTTATCTAGGGGTGCCAAAATAACTCTCTTATAACTCATAGATTCCATAAAGAAAAAAAAAATAAATGCTTCGAAAGAAAAGACTTAATAAATTCTTTTCTTAGAAAGAAAACAGCGTTCAATCATATTAAATCTGCGATTTTTTTTTGGTACCTCAACAATTAATTAATAAAACCTCCCGTTTTTTTCTTGTTTGTTTATTGCTTCTTATTCATTACTTAATTGTAATTAAAGCGACGTTATTTTTAGCGTTGTGTTACCTTAATGAATGGCATCTCTAGGGGGTGTAAGTCAAATGTGTTATTTCCTACAAATATTTTTTTTGAAAAATGAAATAATACAAATGAGAAAAAAAAAGAATAACTATTCTTTTTTATTTAGTTTTATCGTGCAAACCCATTATGATGACAAATTTTATTTATTATTATTTGTTTGTATTAAAACATAAAAAAGAAATTTCTTCAAAGAACATTCAAATGATAAAAATATCTGAGATTAACACATTAATCAGACATAAATAATATCGTGCATTTCAGTTAAGTGTAACGGCATCTAATAGATAAAAAATCAGTAGATTTTTTTTCATTTAGTTTCACAAATTAAAAATCATTCATTTGATTCTTCGTATGAAACATTAAGCATGTTTAATGTTTACATTTATTATCTATTTATGCCTGTATTTATTATTCTATTTTTTAATGCTTATATTAGGGTCTGAATGGTTGAATGGCTAGCGCTCTGGCGCTCGATGCCACAGGTTTCGGGTTCGAGTCCCGGCGATATCAGGGATGTTTGAAGGGGTTCGGAATCCACTTTAAGTCATAGGTCCCAGTCTGCTATGACTGTAAGAGCCTTACGGAGCAGAAGTCCGACTTCTACCTACGGGTGCTCCATCACAACAGAAGCTGCACCCTTCCTTCCATGTGGAATACGATAAAAGCGACAATGCTTATATTTATTATTCGATTTTTTAATGCTTATATTTATTATTGTAATAATTATATTTATTATCGGCGTTATTTTTAGCGCTGTGTTTCCTTAATGAATGGCCTTTCCTCCAAGCATAACGTCAAATGTGTTGTTTAATACAAATATTTAAAAAATGAAACAATATAAATGAGAAAAAGATTAGCTAACCTTATTTCTTTTGTTATTGTACAAACTCATTAGAGACGACACATTTTATTTATTATTATTTGTTTGCATTAAAACATGAGAAAAAAAAAGAAATTTCTTCGAAGAGTTTGGACTTATTTCATTATTAAAATAATCAGTTCAAATAGTAAAAAGTATCTGAGATTAACACATTAATCAGCACATAAACAATATCTTGCATTTCAGTTAAGTATCCTGGCAACTAACCTGCCAAAAAATCCGTAGATTTTTTTTTTTATTTTTTATTTTTGAGTTTCACAAATTAAAAATCTTTCATTTGATTGTTCGTAAAAAACACATTAAGCATGTTTAATGCTTGCATTTATTATTTTAATGTGATCAGAAGCTATAAGTTGTTATTATGTACTTTTTAAAAATATACATTCCTCTCTCCTGGGAATTGAATACTAGAACTCTTTCCATGGCTACACCTTCAAGAAGTTTTTGAAGTTTTTCGACCACCTGGGTTAAACTTCAACGCAATTATAATAATTCTTCAAGCTACACGTGCACCCTGCGTAGTGGTGAATGAGTAACAACGGTGCAGTCCTTGCTTATGGCATAAATATTAACTGTCTTTGTATTACCATATGTATTAGAACAACAACATAATTTAATATCTATACAAATGAACATCAAGTTCTGCTACAAATATGCTTTTAAACACTCGGTGGAGATTTTGACGACTGTGTATCCGCCTTGCATCGGCGGTTAGTCTAAGGAGAAATTTTCTTTTAGAAATGTACATGGGGCCTGAATGGGCGAGTGGCTAGCGCGCTGGCGCTCGGTACCACAGGTTTCGGGTTGGAGTCCCGGTAGTGCCATGGATGTTTGTAGTGGTTCGGAATCCACTTTAAACTGTAGGACCCAGTCTAACATGACTGTAGAGCGTTGGGTGTAGGGCTGAATACCCTACCCCGTGAAAAGAAGGCATCTCATGTTTCGAAAGATGCCCGTAGGCAGACGGTCTTGGCCCAGCATGGGGCTGTTGCGCCAATGGTGATGAAAATGTACCTAATGCGCAATTATTCATGAAAAACTTTCCCTTCCTCCAAATCTGATAATATTTATTAACAATATTCAAAATTCTGCAAATATGTAACAAATTAACTGCTTACGAAGCGTTATTTTATAATTTAAACGAAACGAATTTTTTCCACCTCTAACAAAGAAGCATTTCGCTTATTCTAGTTAATTATCAAAAAGAATTGAGATGGATGTTTCTAAATTTTCGTGCACGATCTATTTAAATTCTAATTAATGATAACTGTTTAATTTTCAGTCAATTTCATTCAGTTACGTCTTATCTAAGGGGATGGCGAAACTTTAATTTCTCTTATAACTCATGGGTTCCATAATAATAAAAACTTCCGAAAAAAAGGCTTAATAAATTATTTTCTACGAAAGAAAACAGCGTTCAATCACATAAAATCCGCGATTTCTTTTGGTACCTCAACAATTAATTAATAAAACCTCCCGTATTTTTCCTCAATTATTTATTGCTTCTTATTCATTACTTAATTGTAATTAAGGCGACGTTATTTTTAGCTGCTGTGTGTGTTCCGTTAATGAATGGCATCTCTAGAGGTGTAAGTCAAATGTGTTATTCCTTATAAATATTTTGAAAAGGAATTAATATTAATGAATAAAAATAGGGTAGCTAACCTTATTTCTTTAGTTTTATTGTACAAAACCATTAGAGACGACAAATTTATTTATTATTATTTGTTTGTATTAAAAACATAAAAAAAATTTCGAAGGACTTGGACTTATTTCGTTATTAAAATAATCATTTAGGATGTTAAAAAAAATATCTGAGATTAACACATTAATCAGACACAAATAATATTTACATTTCAGTTAAGTGTAATAGCATCTAATCTATCAAAAATCGGTTGATTTTTTTTATTTTTGTTTCTTTTAATTAAGCATGTTTAAAGCTTATGCTTATTATTTTAATTTCTATCAGAAATACACGAGAGTATGTTGCGTGTATTTTTTGCGGAAGTGATAAAAGAATTCTCGATTGATTCTATTTATTCAGAATTTTTACAGCAAAATTATTTATCTTTTGTGTTTTAAAAAATTGATTTGCAGATAATAATTTTTTTTAAATGAAGGCGTTATAATTTTTAATTTTCACAATTAATAAAAAACATACTTGTTACACTACATACTTATACTTATTTTTATTTAATTATGAAAAATGCTTAAAGAGGAAATAAAAAATTTACTCTAGAATCTGGATTCGAATCGAATTTTTTTACTCGAGAATTTTCTAAAGAAATAATGAATGATATTATTTTAAACTTCTATTTTATACTTTTTATTTTTTTAAAGGTTTAAACTATAATAATTTATCAAGTAATTAAATTTCAAATGAATGTTGTTCCACCAACCTTCACTTATTTACTTTCAAACTAATACCATTTTAACAAGGTAAAATATACTTCATAATAATTAAATTATTCATTTGACCAACGTTTTAATTTAACATATATTGAAATTAAAACTGTTTTATGACAATATTTTAAAGTAAATTTCCTATAGTGCATTTTTTTAATTTTAATTTGATAATATGCATTCGTTCTTCAATGCCTACCACAACAGAAGATTTGTTATGTTACCCAAGTAACGCATGAAGATATATCCACAAGACGAGGCGACGAATGTCGCGTTGTCCGTTGCAGATACTGCTTTCAGAAACGAAGAGACTCGATGGTTAAAGCCTCGTATAGACAGGCAAACTGTCAGAGGAGAGTTTGTGTTCTTTCATACAGCACTCAAATGAGCTGTTACTTCCCCCCCTTCAACACAGGTCTGTTGGAGGCCTACATGAGTTCCACTCCTGTTCCACCCTCACCTCTCTAAATGGTCGATAGCTGCAGAACCTCTGGTGCAGGGGTGAGTTGTGAAGGAAATCAAAAGATAAAGAAAGTGGTGGGTGTCAAATTCGACAGAATATTATACAGCTTTTTGCTTCTTTGGTTTCCCAAGTTGGATGATTTGAAAAACACGAGACCCTAAACTCACGCAATTCATGACTTTCCCACCAAGACTACTTGTTTTTGAATTACTTTATTTAAAACAAGTAATAAAAAAGTTAAGTCCATTCCTACTTTTTTTTTTTCACTCTATTTTAGAAAGTGCTTTATAAATAGTTTTCATTCATTTTTTTTTAGGTTTATCTGGCGCCCTATATGAGTAGATATATGCTACTTAAATGTAAAAAAAAAAAAAAAACTAAAATGAATGAATTAAATTTAATTAATGGATTAATATCTGAAAAACTGTATTCACCAGTGTCATCCACTACAAGTTTCAAAAAATTGTATTTGAACTCGAGTGGATGAATAACAAAATATTTTATGAACGATTGGAAATGTGAACAAGATATATATAGGGAGAGTACGAGCTAATAAAAGGAATTGAAAATACTTTTGCTTAAAAGTAGTCCCTGTTTTGCGAAATGAAAAAAACGCATCAGTGCCCAAAATATTTGTACCTATTTGTACCATGTAGTGTTCTACTATTGAGAAGTTGTTTTTTGTATGTATATATACATCTATAAAATCGATCGGCATGGGCAGCCATTATGATTTCATGTTACTAAAAGAAATTTTTTTTTTTGAAAATAAGTAAGTATATATATATGTATGCAGTGTAACAAGAATATTTTATTATTATTTATGAAAATTAAAAATTACAACACCCTCAATTAAAAAATTATTTATTATCTGCAAATCAATTTTAAAACTCTATCATTACAAAAAAAGAAAAAATTCGTAAAAATTTTGCTGTAAAAAATCATAGATAAATAGAATCAATCGTGAACTATTTTTATCACTTCTTAAAAAAAACACTTACAATTACTCTGATCAAAATTAAAATAATAAATATAAGCATTCAACATGCTTAATATTTATTACGAAGAATTAAAAGAATGACTTTTAATTTGTGAAACAAAAAAAAAAAAAAAGAATTCTAACGGATTTTCGACATATTAGATGCCGTTACACACTTAACTGAAATGCAGGATATTGTTTATGTCTGATTAATGTTTAATCTCAGATATTTTTTGCCATTTCAAATAATTATTTTAATAAGAAATAAGCCCAAGTTCTCGAAATTTAATTTTTTTTTTTATGTTTTAATACAAACAAATAATATTAATAAAAAATTGGTCTCTAATGAGTTTGTACAATAAAACTAAAGAAATAAGATTAGCTACCACCTTTTTTTTCTTTCATTTATATTGTTTCATTTTTCGAAATATTTGTAGGAAATATCACATTTGACTTACACCTCTAGAGATGCCATTCATTAACGGAACAAACACAGCGCTCAAAATAACGTCGCCTTAATTACAATTAAGTAATGAATAAGAAGCAATAAACAAAAGAGAAAAAATACGAGGTTTTATTAATTAATTGTTGAGGTACCAAAAAAAAAAAAAAAAAATCGCGGGTTTAATATGATTGAACGCTGTTTTCTTTTTCTAAGAAAATAATTTATTAAGCTATTCCTTTCGAAGTATTTTTCATTATGGAACTCATGAGTTATAAGAGAAATTAAAGTGTTACCACCCCCAGAAAACACAAAACTGAATAGAATTGACTGAAAATTAAACAGTTATCATTAATTAGAATTGAAATAGATCGCGGTAAAATTTAGAAGCATCTATATTAATTCTTTTTGATAATTAACTGGAATAAATGAAATGCTTCTTTGTTTGCGGTGGAAAATATTCATTTCATTTAAGTTATAAAATAACGTTTTTGTAAGGAATTAATTTGTTACACATTTGCAGAATTTTTAATATTGCTGATAAATATTATCGAAATTAGAGGAAGGGAAAATTTTTCAAGAATACTTACACATCATTTGCATTTTATAAAGAACAATTCTCATTAGACTACTTGCTGATGCAAGGCGGGATACAGGGTCGTCAAACTCTCACTGAGTCTTTCAAAGCATATTTCTAGCAGAACTTGATGTTCATTTGTATAGTTATTAAATTATAATTGTGTTGAAATCAAACACAGGTAGTCGAAAAACTTCTTGAATGGAAAGAGCTGCCATGGAAAGAGTTGCAGCATTGCATTCCCAGGAAAGAGGAATGTATATTTTTAAAAAGTACGTAATAACAACTTATAACTTCGGATCAAAATTAAAATATAGGCATTAAATATGCTTAACGTTTATTACGACGAATGAAATAAATGGTTTTTAATTTTGCGAGACAAAAAATAAAATAAAATCTACAGATTTTTGGCAGGTTAGGTGCCCATTACACTTAACTTAAATGTAAGATATTATTTATAACTGATTAATGTGTTAATCTAAAAAAATGTTTATCGTTTCAAATGATTATTTTAATAATAAAATAAGTGCAAATTCATCGAAAATTAATTTTTTTTTTATGTTTTAATAAAAGCAAATAATAATAATAAAATTTGTCATCCCTAATGGGTTTGTACAATAAAACTAAAGAAATAAAATTAGCTACCCTCTTTTTTTCATTTATATTGTTTCATTTTCAAAATATTTGTAGGAAATAACACATTTGACTTACACCTCTAGAGATGCCATTCATTAACGGAACAAACACAGCGCTCAAAATAACGTCGCCTTAATTACAATTAAGTAATGAATAAGAAGCAACAGACAAATAAGAAAAAATACGGGGAGGTTTTATTAATTAATTGGGAGGTACGAAAAAAAAAATCGCGAATATAATATGATTGAACGCTGTTTTCTTTCTAAGAGAAGAATTTATTAAGCTCTCTTTCTTTGGAAGTATTTTTTTTTATTATTATGGAACCCATGATTTATAAGAGAAATTAAAGTGCTGACACCCCTAGATAACACAATGAATAGAATTGACTGAAAATTAAACAGCTATCCTTAATTAGAATTTAAATAGATATGCGGAAATTTAGAAGCATCTATCTTAATTCTTTTTGATAATTAACTACAATAAGAGAAATGCTTAGCGGGAAATATTTGTTTGCTGTGGAAAAATCATTTCATTTAAATTATAAAATAACTTAATTTTTTTGTAAGGAGTTAATTTGTTATAGGTTTGAAGAATTTTAACATTTCTAATAAATATTATCAAATTTGGAGTAAACGGAAATTTTCATAAATAATTGCGCATCATGTACATTTTCATCGTGATTGGTGAAACAGCCCATGATGGGCCAAGGCCGTCTGCCTACAGGCAGATTTCAAGACAGAAGATGTTTTTGGTTTTACGGGTTAAGGTTGGGGGTGGGGTCTACCTCTACTCCCAACGCAGTCATATTAGACAGGGACCTACGGTTTAATGCGGATTTCGAACCACTACAAGCATCCTTGGCACCGCCATGACTCTAACTCAAAACCTGCGGTTCCGAGGGCCAGATCTTTAGTCACTCGGCCATCAGGTCCCTCTTTAACATTTATTTTAAGCGTATTGTTACGTCATTTGTTATTCCTAAAGGAAAATATGTTTGTAATTATTTTTAATAAAATAAAACTAAAAAAAAAAATTATTTTTATTATTACTTTTAGACATTTATGCCATAGTTTGAATAATGAATAATAGTTGAAGTAATGGATAATGATTAAAATAATACATAAAATTGAAATAATAATTACTAAGAGAAATAATGGGTAATGTTTTATATTATTCATAAAAATTGATATAATAGTTATTGAGTGAAATTATGAGTAATGAATGAAATAATTTATAAAAACTGAAAAAATGGATAATGATTGGGATTACTCATAAAAATTGAAATAATAAGTAATAAGTGAAATAATGTATACTTATTGGAATAATGAATATTGAATGAATCTATTTTATTGTAATACTTACGGTGTCAGAACTATCATTCTGAAACAGATTTCAAAACTTGTTTTTCATAACAAATTGAAGCAGAGCAAAATGAAGAAATAAAAGCATTAAGTTTATATAATTTTCCTAATATAAATGAAAGCGAGTTTTCTTTGTAGAGTACACGAAATTCAAGACAATGATTCTTCCGCCTTCACTTTTTGCTGACAATATGTGTTTCATCTAAAGCGAAGTAATGCCTCTTTTTTCCCCCTTCTGATTACTCGTTAGTACAGGAAAATAAATGGAGAAAAAAGATACCGAAAGACTCTTAAAAGGGAATTTTCTGGGGAATTTTTTCCCTTTTTCAATTCCTTCTATTAACTCACACTCTCCCCATATATATCTTTTTCAAATTTCCATCATTCATAAAATACTTTTTAATTTATCCACTCGAGTTCGAATACATTTTTTTAACTTGTAGTGAATGACACTTGATGATAATACAGTTTTTTTTTTTTAAATATTATTTCAGTAAATAAATTTAATTAATTAATTTTAGTTTTTAGCTTTAATTTGCATGTATCTACCAATAGATGGCGCCAGATAAACTTAAAAAAATGAATGAAAATTATTTATAAAGCACTTTCTGTAATAGTGAAAAAGTAGGAATTGACATTAATAAAATTTTTTTTTTTTTTTTTTATATTACTTGTTTCTCCGTTTGATTACTTGATGGTACAGGGAAAATAAATGGGGAAAGATACCGAAAATCTCTTAAAAGGGAACTTTTAATGGGGATTTTTTCCTCTCTTTTTTTTTCTTGAGATGCATAATTTTATTAACCGGATAAACAAGATCAAATGGAGATGGTTTTCTTTTTTGGAGAGGGCTGCAAATAAACATTATTTGGAAAGCTGGTTTCTTTTTGGGTTGGGTTTTTATTTCCACGTAGTTTTAGTCTCTAAAGAAAAACTTTTGTTTCAAAAAATGAAGATTGAGGTAAGTAACAAAGCCGATTTAAAACGTCTGCAGATGAAAGGAAGATAAATAAATTAGCAGATTACAGCAGATACTTAGTTTAATTCGATTTAACGATCACCGAACTATTCAAGAAATTGACTGCCATTTATTTAGATTTCTTTTATCATATGGATGTTAGTTATTATTATGTTAGTAATTTATTTATTAAAATGAAGGCTGTAATACAAAAATATATCTATGCAATTTAATAAATTGGCTTTTATAATTACACAAATTGTTACACAAATTTAAAGAAATTTAAATTTGCAATTAATACAAATACAAACAGAATAAGTGCCTGATGGCCGAGTGGTTAGCGATCTGGCGCTCGGTACCACAGGTTTCGGGTTCGAGTCCCGGTGGTGCCATGAATGTTTGTAGTGGTTTGGTATCCACTTTGAACTGCAGGTCCCAGTCTAATCGGAGCTTTGTGGGGATAATGTTACGCCCGTAACATATCTTCAAGTTACACGTGCCCCTGAGTGGTGTTATATAAGTAACTGATTATGATACATTATGATTATAATTACATATCTGATGGATGGTTTCTATTCTGTGAAAACACTGCAAAGAATCATTATCTGGGAAGCTGCTGCTTTTAGTTTTGGTTTATTTTCAAAGCAGTAAAAAGTAAAGAAAAGGAGAGTTTAAAAAGTAAAGAAAAACTTTTGTTTGAAAAATTAAGATTGAGGTAAGTAACAAAGCCGATTTAAAAACATAAAACAGTCTGCAGATGAGAGAAAAGATAAATAAATTAGTAGATTAAAACACATCAGATACTTTGTTTAATTTACTTTACCAAGAACCGAACGATTCAAGAATTGTGGTGTCATTTATTTAGAATTATTTTTATCATATGGATACTAGTTATTTTTAGTTAAAATGAAGGCTGTAATTCAAAAAAATATTAATGCAATTTAATAAATTGGCTTTTATACTCACAAAATTATTATACAAATTTAAAAAAATAAAATAAAATTTGCAATTATTGACAAAACTACTGTGCCCAAAAAGCAAGACCAATTATTTTTTTCTATCAAAAACTCTTTATTTATTCTTCCAGATTTATTTCATCGACCTTCAAAAGAGCGCGCCGATTCACGTTGAATCTCTTCAATCGACTCACAACGGTGTCCCCGGAGTGGTAAGAATTGTAAATACCACCAAGGTTTCTAAATGTAAATCAACGGTTTTAAAGCACCCAATCTTTATTTTTTTTGGAGGTGAGTTTCGTCGGTTGAGATTGGTGGTCGATCAGAGTGTTCTTCGATCAGAGCTTCAACGCGTTCTCTCTTTTCTTTAAACTGTTTATAAACAGTTCAAAGAAAGCAGAACTGTTTTAGAATTATTTTATCATATCGATGTTACGACTGTGCCCAAAAAATAACACAAACTACTTCTTTTTTTTTCAAAAACTCTTTATTTATTCTTCCAAATTTATTTCATCACCTTCAAAGGAATCTCTTCCGGTCACAATGAACTTGCCAATCGTCCAAATGCTCTGTTATGCCGATTGCAGAGCATGGAAAAGGAAGTAACGTGCGGAATGTTAAGTACCGCAGGCTTCATGTTTGAATCCTGGCGGTGGCATGGATGTTTATGAGTGGTTCAGAATCCATGTTAAACTGTAGGTCCCAGTCTAATGAGCCTAAAGTGTGCATACAATGACCATAGAGCGATAAAACGAATTATTCTATATGATATGTTGTTGTTTTTTTAGTCATAAAAATAAAATGTTGTGCATTTGTGTTATTTGTAACTAAGAAATGGCACTGAATTAATTGTGTTATATATATGTATATATTAAATTATATTTATATATTTATTTATTCTGAAATCCGTTTAACTATTTTACCTAAAGCTATATTTTTTTCTTCTTTTTAGGTAAGTAACTCTTCCTTGGAGTGTTATTAATGGGAAAAAAGATTCTTTATAGAAATCATGGCGGATATGTAAGTTCCAACGTCTTATGGTTAAAGTATCATTTTTTACTCTTATAAAAAATATTTTTGGAAGTAGTATATCGTGTAAATGCTTTAAACAAAAATATATTATATATTAGTTTTCTTTATAACATTTGAAATATAACATAAAACAGTCAGCTTTAGCCGAATATGACTAAATTCTTCGCTGTTATATATTACTGTGCCCAAAAATAAGACCAATTATTATTCTTTACAAAAACTCTTTATTATTCTTCCGAACTTATTCAATAGTCTTCACAGTAATCCCCTCCGGACACAATGCGCTTATGTCAATTTTTTTTTTCAATCCTCAATGCACGCTAAAAAGTTATCGGCAGGGATGGCCTTCAAACCGCGCGCCGATTCACATTAAATCTCTTTAGTCGACTCCAAACGGTGTCCCCGATGTTGGTTTTTGAGTTTAGGGAATAGCCAAAAGTCGCACGGTGCTAAGTCAGGTGAGTACGGAGGTTATGGACCGATATGGGTTTCATTTTTGGCGAAAAAGTCACGAAAGAATTAATGCTGTGTGAGCTGTCCCATTCAGCGTTTTCGGTACCCATCGAGATTTGACGCGTTCGACGCCAGAATGCAGTTGACCGATCCTTTTGAAATTCCAACATCCTCAGCAAGGTCTCTCATTGTAAATCGTTGGTTTGCAAGCACAAAATCTTTAGTTATTTGGACGTGAGCTTCGTCGGTTGAGATTGATGGTCGTCCACAGGACTCATCGTCTTCAACGCGTTCACTGCCTTCTTTGAACTCTTTATACCACTTGTATACATTTCTTTCCGATATATAGGAACGCTCACCAAATGCCTTCTGCAACATTCTATACACTTCCGAAAACAAAATTTAATACAAATTCTTTTCTGAATGAATTCAGACATTTCAAAAATCGCCGGAATCCGTTTCAGCGTCTCACAGAGAAAGCGTCATTCAACCACTGATGACTATTCTGACGTCAAATTTCACACAGATGTCAAGGACAACGCCAGCAACCTAAAAAGAAAAAAAATGAAATTCCATAATCCCCGGGAATACAACAATGTTTTCTTTAATTCGATTTAGCAAGCAGCGAACTATTACAGAAACCGGGTGTCATTTATTTAGAATTATTTTTTCATATTTGATGATAGGTATTATTAGTTAAAATGAATGATGTAATACAAAAATATCAATGCAATTAAATAAATTGGCTTTTATACTTACACAAATTCTTATAAATAAAAAATTGTTATAAAAAAATAAATTTGCAATTAATGCAAATACAAACACAATAAGGGCCTGATGGCCGAGTGGCTAGCGCTCTGGCGCTGGGTACCACAGGTTTCACGTTAAAGTCCCGGCGGTGCCAGGATGTGCGGCGTGCCAGGTGCCAGGCGCCAGGCGGTGTAGGGATTCGGAATCCACTTTAAACCTTAGGACTCT
Source organism: Caerostris extrusa (assembly GCA_021605095.1). NCBI lineage: Eukaryota > Metazoa > Arthropoda > Arachnida > Araneae > Araneidae > Caerostris > Caerostris extrusa. The sequence goes on along the minus strand of BPLR01018005.1, from coordinate 14,691 downwards.
GTCTAATAAGACAGCATAGCATTGTGGGGGTAGTGTGGCTCGCGACCGTAGACTATCTTAAAAAAGTCTTATCTTATTAAAGTTTTATATAAAGTTATACGTCTCCTGTATAGTGGTCGATGAGTCACAGAAGAGCAGCCTTTGCCTACGTTATAAAGGTTAACTGTCTCTGCATTGGCAGCTGCATTAGAACTACAGAAACATAATATAAATAATACAAATAAACTTTTTAAAAAGTTTTTTTAATTAATTAACAATTAGACAAATTTAATTTTACAGACACATATCAATAAAACAAATTGACAAATGTCAATAAAACAAGTTAACAGTACAAATTAGCAAATGTATATTTGTAATACAAAGTAACAAATACGTATACTAACAATGCAATTTTACAAACATTAATTAGCAATATTGATAAAAGTCAGCTACATAAAATGACCTTGAACTGATAGGTAAATAGCATTTTTGGTCTTTCAACTGAAAGAGATCAACTCAAGGTATGCATAGAAATCATAATTACAGTATACGAACGAAAGACTGGAAGCAATAAATCTATAGGCCAGCGACTTCTTCAGTTACGTTTTCAGAAAAATACAAATCAGAATTTAAAAATTCTGAGGTATTTGTGATGGCTAAGTTTATAATGACCCAATGTGGTTTAGTATTACTCAAAGGTTTTTGTAACGTTATTTTTGCTACGAAATCTGTAAATCCGCAAAGAAATGGCAAGAATTTATTTACACGACATTTGAAGTAGCTAAAAATTATTTTAACAATTAACTTATGAACATATTACCATCTTTGTTAATAATAATAATAATTAATATAATAATATTATTATTATATTAATATAATATTAATATAATAATATAATTTTTCATAAATTAAAGAAAAAATTAAACACTTATGTTTTCATCGAAAAGCATTATGTATTTAAATTAAGTAATTAAAACAATTACAACAAAAATTTTTTAAAAGCATAATCAAAAGACGTACATTTTATTTAATTTTCAAATTATATTAATCAAAGCGTTCAAGAAATCCTTCTGAATAATTACATTTTAATCCATATAATTAATTAAGATGACACAATTTAATGTTATTAAAATATGTAATTGTTGAAATAGTATTTCGTAGTTTAATTAAATGAAATAATAAAATTATTTATAAGCCGTTAATATAATCTTACTGTGCCTTTACACAAAAAGAGTAAATTAATATTTTTACAATTAATTAAACTATTCAAAATTGAAAACATGTCTTTAATTGATTATTACATTGCAATAACAAAACTGTGTTTTTTAAATTTTATAAAGTAAAATACATGGTTTTCAAGTTTTAATTCTGATCACATCAAATTACAATGTAACTATTTATTATAATAATATTTGTATTGCTATTTCAAAAAGAAACTGAATTTTTTAAAACTAGAAAATTGCTTCGAAAATTAAAATAATTTATAATATCGTTAAGAATAAATTAAAATTCTGTTTGCGATATTTTTGTACATAAAATCGTTCTTTTTATGTAACTAAAATATTATAAGGGGGCTGATGGCCGAGCGACTAGCATTCTGGCACTCGTACTTCGCAGGTTTCGCGTTCGAGTCCCAGCGGTACCACGGATGATTTTAGGGTTCGGAATCCGTTTTAAACCGTTAATCCCTGCCTAACATGACTGTTAGGCGTAGTGCTGACAACCCTACACTTAAAAAGAAAACTTCTCAAGTCTCGAAATCTGCCAGCAGGCAGAGAGCCTTTTGCCTACCATGGAGCTGTTGCGCCGATGATGATGAAAATATTATAACGGATATAAGAAATTTATTTAATAGTTTTTAAAATTTCTAATTGCTATTTTAAATTCAATTTGCTTAATCCGGTTTTTCCATCAAGTATAAAAATTTTTTTTACACAAATATAAAATATGTAATTAAAAAATTAAAATTTTTATAGATTAAAATTGAATAATTTTTCGGTTTTAATTTTTGACATCATTTTATAAAAAAAAAAAAAAAAATTCAAAAGTTTATAAAATTTAATAAATTTATTTGAAAAATCAGAACTTTTATAATTGAGTTTTTAAAAATTGAATTCTAACTAACTCAATGTTTGAACAATTATTTTTTGTATCCTTTCAAATTCAAAGGGTGTTTGTTTTGAAGACTTTTAACACTGTGTATTATAGTGTAAACATTTTTTTAAAGTTTTAACATTTTCACTGATTAACTAAAGATGTTATTTAATTGTTTGTTTTATTACAGTAAGAATGAGATTTAAAAAAATAATTATTATGTCGCTACAAAAATATAAGATTGTTTTTTTAAGGTTGTTTTGATATTTGCATCGTACTATAAACAGATTTTTAAAGGACTCTTAGAAATTCCTGATAAACTTAAAAAAAATATTTAAATGTTTGTTTTAATATCGTAAATACGGCTTTAAATTATAAATTATGTATATAATTTTTCTGGGAATAAAAATTATTTTTCGTGTATGAATAACAAAGTTATAGCGCATCAATTATTAAATGGTTTTTCAATCAAGTTTAATAAAATAAAACATTTTATGTGTTAAAAAGTCAAACAATTATTTATTAAAGCCTACTTCATTAACTTGTTTTCCCATTTTTGACATTATCTTAAATATTTAATTTGAAAAAAGAACTTTTTCACAAATACAATTAAAAGAAAAAAGAAGTGTAAATTTAAATTTTCTTTCAAAAATTAATTGCGCTTTATGTGAGTTAAAATATAAAACGCATTAATATCAGTATGAAGATGCAATTATGAATAACTTAATATTTATTAAGATGTTCTCATAAATTATTCATACGCCTCAGAAGAAATGAAAAGTGTTAGATTCAAATTTGCATTAAAAGTTTAAATTCTCGTGAAAATTAATTTCCCTCATTTTAATTCTTGTTTAAGCAAGTCTGAAAACAAATATTTTTCATTACCAAATTTATTGGTTAAAACATCAGTTCTTTCAAAATAATTTTTTTTTTTTTTTTTTTTTTTTAAGTTTTAAAAAAATATTGGAATGTAAATATTTTTTTTTTTAAAAAATAAGTAAGCGAATTTTTGTAAAATGAATTCATTTTTACGTAATCAGAAATATTTTTTTCATTGACCATCGTTTGATGGCCAAGTGGCTAGCACTATGGTGCTCGGTATCACAGGTTTCGGGTTCGAGTCTCGGCGGTGCTATGGATGTTTGCAATGGTTCGGAATCCACTTTAAGCTGTAGGTCTCGGTCTGATATGACAGTAGAGCGTCACAAAGCCCAATCAGACTTCTCACACGAAAATTAAATTTGCAATTAATGCAAATACAATATCAATAAACTATGTTTTACAAGCAAATCCAAATATTTATATGTCTTTATACAAGACACGATTTAGATTAACATATTTCATAACAAATTAATATAAATATAAATACAAATAATATAAATAAAAGGGCCTGATGGCTGAGTGGCTGGCGCTCTGACGCTCGGTACCACAGGTTTCGACGGGGACCTGCGGCTCAAAGTGGATTCTGAACCACCACAAACATCCATGGCACCGCCAGTACTGAACTCGAAACCTGAATACCGAGTGCCAGACAGTAGGCCATCAGGCCCCTTGCATACCAAACTAACAGTGAACATAAATAGTGAAAGCATTGAAATTTATAAATTATAAATATTAATAAGTAGTGAATGCACGAAAAAGAAAAGAAATTCTATTAATATAACTAATACAAGTAACAAAAATTTTTAATCAATTCCTACTTTTTTTTTCACTATTATAAAAAGTCCTTTATAAATAATTTTCATTCATTTTTTTAGGTCAGATAAAAGTTATTTTTCTCTCTCACATACACACTTTCCATCTCTCACTCATCTATTCACATGTGCCATTTTCCATTTTGTTCCCTCCTTCACTCAGACTACAATCCACAATGAAAAAAAGAATCTGAAAAGACATTTTTTCCACACGCTTCGCAACCAACGGTATTCATTCCTAAATTTAAAACTGCTAAATATCTTATTTGGGAGAAATTTTTTTGTCCTGTATAAAACTAAGATTAATGAATTAAATTTAATGAAAGAATGAATATTTGAAAAAATACCGTATTAACATCCAGTGTCATCCACTGCAAGTTAAAAAAAAAAAATGCATTTGAACTCGAGTGGATGAATCAAAAGTATTTTATGGACGATTGAGAATTTGAACAACATTTATATAAGGAGAGTGTGAGCTAATAGAAGGAATTGAGAAAGAAAGGAAACCAGTTAATGAATTGCATAAAGAAAAATATAACAAATAACAAGTGCGCAAATTATTAACCAATAGAGCGAATCTATCCTCTGCATTTGGTACCCTTCTGCGCGGACGAAACATTCCTCGGAAAAATTCCCTCTCGCAAGACATCAAAGAGGAAAAAGAGGAGTTTTTCCCTGATTATTATTGATGTGTTATTGGAACTCGGTTTTGCCGGACAACTCTTTTTCGCTCGCCACCGGTCTGTTCCCTTGCGTTTTTATTATTATTTTTTTTATTTTGCTTTCGGACTTTGGCAACAGAAAAGGAATTCCGCATCAGTTGACGTGATTGGTTGCATTCAGAATTTCCTAACAAGAGGTGGCCGACGGCGGTTGCCAGATATTTGCTTCTTTGGGCGTTTGTTATGAAGTGCAAATGCATTTTTTATTATTATTATTTATCCAAATAAATTATTCAATTCCTACTATCAGTTCACACTCTCCCTATATATATATATCTTGTTCAAATTTTCAATCCTTCATAAAATACTTTTTATTCATCCAATCGAGTTCAAATACATTTTTGTTTGAACTTGTAGGGGATGGCACTGAATGTTAATACAGTTTTTTTTTTTTCAAATATTCATTCATTCATTCAATTTAATTATTTCATTCTAGTTTGTTCTTAGATTTAAGTTGCATATATCAACCAATAGGTGGCGCCATATGGAAGAGGAAAATTTCAACTTTATTTACAAAACTCTTTTTGCAAATATAGTGGGAAAAATAGGAATTGACTTAAAGTTTTTTTTTTTTATTTATTTATTATTATTATTTTTCCAAATAATTTATTTTTTCGGAGTTTGGAAGCAAATAGTGTCAATAATTGCATAAACTTTCGTATTGGGGACCTGAATGGCCGCTCTGACGCTCAGTACCCCAGGTTTCGGGTTAGAGTCTCGGCGGTGCCATGGATATGTGCAGTGGTTCGGAATCCACTTTACACAGTAGGTCCCGGTCTGACATGATAGTAGAGCGTTGCGGGTGTAGTGTTACTCCGCGTCCGTAAACTATCTTTAAGCTACATGTCCTTCCCTTGAGTAGTTCTAAAGGAGCCACAGAGATGCGGCCCTTGCTATGGCATAAAGATGAACTGTCTCTGCATTGCCAGCTGCATTAGAACAACAGAAATAAATAAGACTAGAAATGCTATGAATTGCAAATACATTTTTATTTTTATTGATCCAAATAAATTATTCAATTCTTACTATTAGCTCACACTCCCTATATAGATCTTGTTCCAATTTTCAATCGCTCATAAAACACTTTTTATTCATCCACTCAAGTTCAAATACATTTTTTTTTAACTTGTAGTGGATGACACTGAATGTTAATACGGTTTTTTTTTTTTCAAATATTAATTCATTCATTAAATTAAATTAATTTTAATTGAAGAACTGGACTGCTCTAAACTCACTGGAAAGGTTCCTTGCAATAATGAAGCATTGCAAGAGATGGGTAGATAAGCCACAATTTGAATACTACAAAAGTTCTTTAGTACAAAGTTCTTGAGCTACAAAAAGTTAGCTTTCATTATGAATGGGAGGACTGAGCATACTTCAACTTGCAAAACATGCATTATCATCATTAACTGTAAAAGACAATTGCAATCACTCGTTTGTAAACGGATAGAATTGACTGAGAAAATGATAATTCCGTTCCATCACAGACATTTTCTCATCTCCATCCTCACCCCCACCCAATTGACTAGCTCTCTGCCCATTCGTACCCCAGGCTTCAGGTTCGAATCCTGATAGCGGCAGGGGATGTTTGTGAATGGTTCAGAATCCACGTTAAACTGTAGGTCCCGGTCTATTTAGCCTAAAAGTGCACAAGGTGACCGTAGAGCGACAAACAAAACAAAACAAAACCCCGCCCATCATAGGTTGTTACATGTACGTGGAATACGGATTCCGATGTTATTACTTTTCAAATACTAAATAATAAATTTAAATCATGTGGTCATTTGCCATAGTATAGCAGATACAGCGTTATCCAGGTACCACTAAGAGGGATCTGCTACACTACGATATCAATGGGTTGACTTAATTTGGAGAGAACCATATCGAGGGTAACTTAGAGAAGAAGGGTTCAAATTAATTCCTCCCCCCCTCCACTCATTCCTAGGAAGAACTTTCTGGTATACAGATTGATCATGCGCAGCTCCTGCATAAAGGAGGATGCTGTCGGATCTCAAACCAAGATACAAAAGTCGTTATTTTTTCTATTTCATAATAGAACTAGTACAAAGGTGACCGACCCAAATGATCTTGCGGACCACTTAGGACGCATTTCCAAATTCCGCGGGCTGCGTATTAAATTATAGATCCCCCTATTAGATGTACGCCCACTATGGACATTTTTTGGAGCGAAAAATTGAAACAGAATGAGATATTATTATTGTGTTTGCTATTATTCTTACATGCAAACATAGATAACATAATAATAATACTGATATTAAACGCACATGGTAAACAGATATATAACTCTCAAAATGAAATATAAAAAAAATATATAAATGTAAACGAAATTAAAAAAATGAAATCAATAAAAATATCTATTTGACGAGTGCGATATGTGTTTCTCCACTCTTTGCTTAGCTTTTTGCAAATCGATCGTCATTTGGGTATTGGCGCATCGTAATGGGTGTTGCAGGTGAGTGTCCATTATGTTTGAGCGTGTTTTATATCTGGTCAATTTCAGTTTAGCAAAAATGTTTAGCTGGTGTAACTTGAACCTAAAGCGCTAACAACTTCAACTAAGAGTCTGGTTGGCTCTGCTATCAGAAATCCACTGTGCTGGGTCACTGCGCCACTGAGGTCACTTGTAATGAAACATAGAATTTATTATATTAAATGTTCCAAGATGCGCTCATCATGAGTTCGCAGGCTATAATTTAATTATTCTGCAAACTCATAAATAAATCGGGCAATATCTGTCCTATATTCGCAAGAATATTACTTTAAAATCGAACAATAAGAGGCTTGAATGGTCGAGTGGCTAGCGCTCTGGCGCTCGGTACCACAGGTTTCGGGTTCGAGTCCCGGCGGTACCATGCATGTTTGCAGTGGTTCGAATCCACTTTAAACCGTAGGTCCCGGTCCTAATAGGATTGTAGAGCGCTGCGGGGGGCATTGTTACTCCGCGTCCGTGGCTTATAAGTTACACGCGCCCCCTGGGTAATGCAAATTGTGTAACGTCTGTGCAGCGCTTGCCTTACAAGACCAAGCTGTCTAAAGTGTTTGCCAGCTGCATTGGAACAAAAAAAAAAAAAAAATCGAAGAATAATTTTTTTTCTCATCATTTCTATAGTTCATTTTTGAATAGATGGATGCACACATAATGTATTTGTTTAATGCATTGGCTTTCACTATTTTGGGCATTATTAAATAGATATAGTTTGTAAAAGTGTGACACATCTCACAAGCCGGAAAAATGTTCAAGGCGGGCCGTAGGTTGTCCGTCCCTGGAGCAGTAAAATAAATGTCAAACATACACATTTTTTCCCAAGTCCTTCCCAAGTTCTTTCAGGCAAAATTGTTAATTTTAATTAAAAATTTAATTTTAGAATTTGATAATCCCGTTTTTAGTTAAAAGATGACCTTGATGTCTAGACATCAACTTAATAATATAATAAAAAAATCTTATAATTTGTGTGGTATAATCCAAATTTTTTTCTTCTTTTAATCATTTAATTTAATGATAAATTTGAAAAAAATATTTTTAATTAATTATATCACTGAATTTTTTATGGAAACCCTATCAAGCAAAATAAAGTAAACTTTCAGGCAAAAATATGCTGTTGGTGTTGAAGTCAATTAATAAAATAAACAAAGTAATTTAATACTTTGTGTTTCGTTTAAAATTTTACACTGGTGGATAATATAATAGTTATTAGTGGTTAAAATTAGTTAAAAAAACTTTTATAATGCTGACATTAAAAACAGTAATTTTTTTTTTACAATTTATATATTGGAAATTTATGGGTATAACAATGTTAATAGTTTTTTGATTCTGGTGTTTTTCTGTTATAGCAATCAAAGCAATTATTGGAAATTTTTTGAAATTCAATAATGCTTTGGCTGCTATAGCAGGAAGGGGAAAATCGTGAAAAGGGAAAAATTGTTCGGGGAAAATCGCGAAAAGGGAAAAAATCGTTCAAAGGTTACTTTACCTGATTCGATAGATGGAACCACACATTTTCTATCTCCTGTTTAACTTATTTCACTCTGTGCTAAGAGCGGCCAATCGGCTAGCGCTCTGGCCATTGGTACCAAGTCGGGTGGCTAGTACTGTGGCGCTTGGTACCATAGGTTTCGGGTTCGAAACCCGGCGGTGCCTTGAATGTTTGTAGAGGTTCGGAATCCATTTAAGACTTAGGTCCCGATCTCATATGATCACAGAGACCAATCAGACTTCTATCTCACCCGCATCATTCCCAAACTGTAAAGGGGGACTCAGCTCTAGGCACAGTGATGCTGTGTGACGTAGTAGTACTAGTGGCACCACATGCTTTTAGGTTCGAATCCTGGCGGGGGCATGCATGGATAATTGTGAGCGGTTTGGATTCCACTTTAAACTGTAAGTTCCGATCTATTTAGCCTAAAGTGTGCACAAGATGGCCGTAGAGATGCAAATCAAACCAAATCTGTGGTAAGCTACATGATATCTGTAGTATCCATTATGAGTAACCTAATAAGATCCAGTAGATAAAAATGATAAGGTTTTTTTTTAAATAAACCTCGAAACTGTAAAAATTATTTTTTCTAACGGCTGAACAATTAATATGCATTATGATATATTTCTTTATCACTTTAATTTGAACCAATTCTCTCTTTCATCGCTCAGGCCTACCGCTGCGCTTATAAATAAACTATACCTTCGGCGCTCACATTTTGCTTACGTCAGTTAGGTATATGTTACAGAAGTGTATAAAAGAAAGTAAATTTAATTTTTCAATATAAAGTTGTTCTAGTAAATATTAAAATAAAAAGTCTAAATAGTTTTTCTTTTTGGGAATTTTGAAATCGGTACATTGTTAGATTAAATGCATGAAATTAGGAAAACCGTTGAAAAAATTCCTAAAAAGAAGTAAATTGTTTCTTGTTCATGTCTACGACATTTGGCGACTTATCGCACATCTGAGTTGCTTTAACGCCGTATCAAATCGCCAAGCAGAAGATAAATAACTTTATTTGTGTCATAGAAATAATTGGTAAATAAATATTTTATTTCATATTTAACAAAAAAATCAGGATTCTAAATATTTAATGAAATAAATAGTCTTAGAAGTGAAGAAAAATATTCTAAGCTGAAAAACATTTTTGGGACTTTCCAACACAAAAATACGACGAAAATGTAGTTGTACTCCTTAATTTAAATTAATTTAGTACGAATGGTTTTTTTTACATGTAATTTATGTAAAATAGAGTGATTTAATTATTTTTGTTTAAAAACACCCTGGAGTCCATGAAGAAAATGATCCTTACGTATTACAAAAATAATTTAATGGAAAATTTGATATTTTTTCCTCTAAAATTAATTGAAAATAACTTCCACTTTAAATTATTTTCTGTGTCTAAAAAGTGTTTATATTTTATTTTACATTGCAACTCACAAGTTTGCATGAAACATGGTGATCAGATGCTTGAGCTAACACTAGAAAGAACATTATAAAAACAACATTTCTACCCATAAAATACATCAGTATTGCTTGTGTTCTCATCTCCTTGACAACTTCCAATAAATTTGTCATTTTTTAATTACTTTCATGAATTTTTTTTCAATTCCTACTATTAGTTCACACTCTCCCTTATATATATCTTGTTCAAATTTTCAATTGTTCATAAATATTTTTATTCATCCACTCGAGTTCAAAGATATTTTTGAAACTTGCAGTGGATGAACACTGGATGTTAATACAGTTTTTTCAAATATTAATTCATTCATTAAATTTAATTAATTCGTTTTTAATATTTTAAATAGAGTTTTAGCAGTTTGTAATGTAAATTGAAATCAGCAGGCAATAGTTCAATCGGTAAAATGCAAGGATTTCAGTATTTTTCACGTGAAGGTGAAGAATGCAGTTCAATTCTTGCGAAAAATGAATAATTTTTAGAAACTTTTGGTTTAAGTAGACGTTTTATCCCAATGATTTTCTCAAAAATTAAATTTGAAGAAATTTTTATTTATCCACTTAATAGTGTAATTCTGCCATATGTATATACATATTTATATTAATTGAAATTATTTAATAAAAAGTAACTGACATAAAATTTTTTTCTTTGTTGACCTAAGTAGGAATTTACTTAAAAATTTTTTTATATTGCTTTTATATTGACTTAAAATTTTTTTTATATTGCTTTTTTTTTGCAACATTTACTTCTATTTTTCTTCTTTGAAAAAGTAGTTACGAATCAGTTTTACACAAAATCGAAATTGAAGTTTTTAAGTACCATGAATCAGATATTAAATTGAAATAAAAGTTTCTTTAATATATGTCTTTAAATTACCTAAAGTATCTAGTTAAAATATAGGTTTAAAAAATAATTGAGTAGATATTAAATATTTCGAGAAAAAAAAAAATAATTCAATAGAAAACGATTGTGAAATTGCTCTAAAAGAGAAGTAGTAAAAGAGAAGACCAATTTATTTCAAAAGGAAAATGAGATTTTTCAAGAAAAGAAAATCACTTGGAATTTTATAGTTATTATTATTTTTTTAAGATTGCTGTTATGAGTTTTGTTCTTACATTCAATTCCAAATGTAATATCTTAAACTAAATATCTTCCTTCAAAATTTGTTTGTTTTTAAGATTTCTTTCAACAATTATTTTTCTTGGAAAAAAAAAACTCTACTTTTACAAAAAAACAAGTAATATAAAAAAAAAAAAAAAAAAAAAAAAATTAAGTCAATTCCTACTTTTTCCCCTTACATTGCAGAAAAGTCCTTTACAAATAAAGTTGAAATTTTCCTCTTACATCTGGCGCCATCTATTATGAGATACATGCAACTTTAATTTCACTTTAGTTTTTTTTAGATTTAACTTAATTAATTTAATTTACTAAAGAATTTAATTAAGAATCACTAAAAATGCTATAACTCACATACTAATAGTGTACCACCTGCAAATTCATACACGTGTCTTTTAAGGTTAGGGCTAACTAAAAAAATATATGGATTTAATACTAGTAGCGCCATCTATGTGTCAGCTTATGAACCTTTCAGCCGACATGTTAAGTGCTTAGAAAAATCAGCAGATTTAAATTGAGCATAAAAAGCATTAGGCCACAGTTTACGCTTTTTTTTTTATTTGGTAATTATTTTACTCTGAATTTCATGCAGGTAAAAGTATTTGATAGAAACAGTGAAATTAAAAAAAAAAAAAAAAAAAACCGCAAATCATACCAAGTAGGAAATATTTTTTTATTTATAACACTTTTTTATTTAATATGCAACCTTAACAAGACATGCCACTATAATTCTGTGCTTTTACTTCACAGAGAATTGAACTTTTTATCTATGAATTTTGTAGTCGTCTATTTACATTGAAAATCTAAAGAATGAGAATATAATAAAACATAAACGCCTGTTTAATTATTACTAAAAGTAAATTTTTTGCCGTTGGTACCCCAGGCTTCAAGTCCGAATCCTGGTGGTGGCAAGGATGTTTGTGAGTGATTCGGAAACCACGTTAAACGGTAGAACTTGGTCTAATTTGCCTAAAGTGTGTACAAAATGACCGTATAGAGAAAACCAAACCTTGTTTATTAAGCAGTGACTGATGTCAATAGCAGATTCGGACTTGAACATTAACGCGAGACCACTGGACCACAGTTAGAACACCTTAAAATGATTACCAAGTAAAAATTCCGTAACAAGTAATCATGCGGTCATCATCAAGTTTTATGCGGGTAAAGAATTTGATATAACCAGTGAAAATTTAAAAACGTAAATTATAAATAAAAAAAATATCTCCTACTTGATATTAGACTCTATTTAATATGCATTGTTAACAAGACATACCACTAAAATTCTGTACTTTTAATTAACATTGGACTGAACTTTCATCTACGGACTTTTTAAATCGTCTATTTACATTGAAAATCTAAGAATTTCATGCCACTACCAAACGCCAAAAATCAACAAACGTAAACACCTTCGTAATTAGTACTAAAAGTAACTTTTGAGAAAAGTCTTTTTAATTTAATTAAATTAATGAGAAAAGCTATTTGGTCACCATAATTAAAGAGATCTCAGATTAGAAAATAAATACTCTAATGCGTCCTCTCACAAACAACCTGTATTTATCCGTCTTCAAAATAATTAAAGAAATGCAAATAGTTGCAAACAAATCCTGTTGACATTTGAAACAAGTTCATCGTAGTATTTTGAAAAAAATTACCATGGTATTCCAAACATTTTCTTAAATCAGAAATATATATATACAAAAATAATAACAGCAAAAGGCTTTCAAACCATCATCCAAACAGAAATATATTTTGCCAACAAGAATATCCACCCAAAAGATCAAACTTCCAAAAATTCTTTCTTTTATATCATTGCAGTAACAAGTGGTAGTAGAAGGAATACGAGTTTTCATTAAAATTTTAAAAACAAAAAAGAAATTGGCGAATTCTTTTTAAGAGCAAATAAAAGAATCCCAACTCATTAAACAAAAGTTTTGCAAGTGAGCATCCGTTTCCCTCTTACCTTCGTCAGGGACGGTTACAGTTAATCTTTAATGAAGGCAAAATAAGAATCCACCTGCATTTCTCGGACGACTTATTTTATCTAGTGCGACAAAACACCAAATTTTTATATTTTGAGCAAAAATATTTTTTGCTGCCTTTTGGGGATTATGATGGTAAATATCAGCATATTATTTAGCACTTCTGCTTTGGCATCAGAGAATGATTTTTTCCTCTTTTTTTAAATAAACATTATTTTATTTATATCTTTTAGAAATTTTGTGTGGTTTGTTTACGAGTACTGATAGGAGTTGCGGTTGAGTTAAAGCTCGCTTAACTGTTTTTCGCAATTTGTCCTCTCTCTCTCTCTCTCTCTCTCTGTGTGTCTCTCTCTGTCTCTGTCTCGCAGCAAAGAACTTGCGTTCCATTTTGTATGGGGAAACGTTCAGGATGTTGCAGATTACGCGGTAAACAAATTGAGCAAAGAACTTGCGTTCCATTTTGTTTGGGGAAACGTGTAGAATGTTGCAGAAGGCATTCGGTGAGCATTCCTATATCGGAAAGCACTTTTGAAGGTTTGATCTTCGGTGTATATTCTTGCTTTAAATATATTTCTGTGGGATGATGGTTTGAAACCTTTTGTTGTTATTTTTCAATTCCTTCTATTAGTTCACACTCTATATATATATATATCTTGTTCAAATTTTTCAATCGTTTATAAATACTTTTTTATTCATCCACTCAAGTTCAAATGCATTTCTTTTTAAACTTGTAGTAGATGTTAAACTTGTTTTTGTTTTTTTTTTAAAACATTTTAATTTTAAAAGTTTAATGTTTTCACACACATTACATTCACACATTAATGTTTTGTTTAAACTTGATGTTAATACAGTCTTTTTTCATATATTACGGCTTCATTAAAATCATTTTCAACTACAATCGCAGTCGTAGTCTACAACCTACTACAGTTACATTACATTATCATTATTGCAATTTTGTATCGTGCTTTAGTCTATCAATATATTCCTCCATTCATTTAATTTTTTATTTATTTACTTATGGTATTATTTTTCTTATAAGGGGTATTATTACTTATTTATTTAGGGGTATTTCTATTTATATATTTTTCTCTCTATATATATATATTTAATTCTAATTCATCACAATTGGTTAGATTTTGTTAAACGACAATCGGAGATATCTTGCATTTTTTGATCTACAGCATACCCTTTATCACCCTATTTATATATCTTCAATAGTATTAGGATCTCGACAACGGGTCCCTAATTGCACTGAATTTAAACTTAAATTCTTTTTATTTTCAATTTTAATTTTATTTTTATGTATTTTTAGTAATTTTTTTTTTTTTTACGTTTCTTAGTACCATTTTTTGAAACCTTATTCTTGCATTTTTTATATTCACCTAAAAGCAGGCAATTAATAATCGTAAATTTTAACTATGAATTAAGATGAGGAGGGCATAAGGGTCTATCCTCATGGGTACCCGTAATCGGTACGTCTGTTGTCAGTACTACATTTGTAGCTCCAACTTCACCACTAAACTTAAATTCTTTTATTTTTTAATTTTTTTTTATTTTACTTTTATTTATTTTTGGAATTTTTTCTTTTAATTTTTAGTACCGCATTTAACATTTTGAAACTTTTATCTCTTTTTTGCATTTTTATATAATCTT